>SMOB01000097.1:0-104021 GCA_007388105.1 Coniochaeta prunicola
CCACACCCCCCACTCCCCCCACCACTCCCCTTCCTCCGCCCATTCCACCCCCTCCTCTTCGCATCCGCCATGTTCTTCGCCGCGCTCCGCTCCGCCCGCGACTGCTTGCGCGTCATGCTCGGGACCCGCACGCTCCCGCCTCCGTTCCCGAGCGGCGCGAGGTAGTTGTTGGACGACGGCCCGGCCGCCGCCGCGACGCCGTTGTGCGACGACGCCACCGAGTATATCGTCTCGAGGCGCTCCACCGTCGGCCGGAGCACGGCCGCCTGCGCCTGCGGGCGCGGGTGCCGCGGTATGGGCGCCAGGATCTGCGGCTCGGCGCGGCGGCTGGACGAGGTCTGCCGGGTGGGAGGGTCGAAGGCGCCGGTCACGCCCTTGGGGGTCGAGATGATGAGCGGTTGCTCTTCGGCCGGTGGAGGGGGTCCGCGGCGCGGTTGGGGTTGGTGGAAGGCGGGTTGGTAGGTGGGCTGGGGTTGTTGCCATTGTTGTGGGTGGGGGGGCTGGTAGTGTTGGACTTCGGGGGTCTGGGGTAGCGGCTGCTGGTACGACCGACGCGGCGGACCGTAGTCTCCGCTCGTGCGGCTCCCGACCGGCACGCGCTGCACTTGGAAGCCCCCGGATAACCTGCGGGGGCCTTGGCTCGAGCGGTTGTTGAGGCTGGCTAGTTGGTCTGCGCGCGGCGCTGGCGGGAGCGCTTGCTCGAGGCGATCGCTGAGATTGGAGCTGCTCGGTGGCGCCGAGTACGGGTACCCGGCAGGGAGCATGGTCGACGATCCGGGATCAGCAGGCTTGACCGGCCATGTTTGAGAGTTGGAGAGTGGACGAGGTTTCGGAGCGTGTTGCGCGGTGAAGTCGAGACTGGGCATGAAGTTGCCCATCGTCGGCGAGGGGATATGGAGGTCCAATGCGGGTGCGCGCGGTGTCTCTGGGGACGCCGCTGTGGTCTGGATGCGCGGTACAGGCGGAAGCACACGCTGGCTGAATCCCGGAGAGGAAGGACTGACGGAGGCGATGTTAGGCGGGTTGATGACGGTGTTGTCGCTCACTGTCCTCGTGTTACCCATGGTCGGTGCACCAACGGCACGGGCTGTTGTGTTAGGCGAGCGAGGCGGCGATACGTCGTAGATATTTTCTCCATCGAGGAAGTCGGTCTGCGCCTGGCGTGATGTGGGTCGCGAGGTTACAACAGGTCGAAGGGGCTGTGTCTCCATCTCGCTACCCAGTCTGACGGTCGGCAGAGGCGGCTGTGCTGGCAGGAGGGCTTGGGGTTGGACAGGCCCCGTCGTGTGGCTCCTCATCGGCTGCTGCAGCCCAGAGCCTCCTTGAACGCGCGTTTGCGGGATCTGTGCCTGTGCGAGTGTAGCCGGTGCAGCGGTCACTGCAGCGGCTGGGATAGCTGGAACGGGTGGTGCGACAGTGGCAGGTCGGACGGCGTGCCGCAAAAAGGCAGGTAGATCGCCAGGATCTTCCTTCTGGTACGGGGGAGGCGGAGGGACCCAGTTGTCGGCATCGCTCTCATGCGGATGCTCGGCCCTACCGTCTGCGCGACGATACTCGACCGGACCAGCTGCAGCAGGAGGCGGGTGCAATCGGCGGTTTACAGCCGCGGCGGTGGCGGCACGACGAAGCGTTGTTCCGGATCGGGGATTTCCGTGCGCGTACGGGGCATCCAGTGCCTCCTGCTCCTCAATAATAGACTGCGTTTCTGCTTCTTCCGGAATCTGAGCTTGAGACTGCTCCGTGCTCCGCGGGGCTGGTGTCGGCGCTGGAACTACTCCAACCCGGCGTGGAACCAAAGGATCATCGTCTTCCTCAGCAACCACTGAAGAAGAGGTTTGAGAGGGCAGTGGTGGGACTGGCGGCGACCGTGAGGTCGTTGTCGAAGCTCTTATTACAGCTCCGCGAGCGCCACCACCTCCTCTCTTCTGGGCCACTGTCCTCCTCCTGAAAAGGGCCACTTCTGCGTCGATATCGCGCGTCTCTTCCTCCAGTACTTCGGGTTCTTTATTGCCCACCTCGATGCACATCTCGGTCGTCAGGCCATCGTTCGGGCCATAGTCGAAATCGATGAGCGTCAGTCTGCCTCCGTCGACAAAATCAATCCCGTCTTCCTCTGTTATCGGCTTCGCTGGTGTCACGCCACGAGCGGCAACAACGAGACGCTCCTTTACCGAAGAGGAACCGAATCCAGCCACCCACTTGACGGCACTCACACCTTCTAGCTCGGTAAGCTTGTAGCCACCTACGAAAGTGTTGCGTAGCTTATCGCAGAGTATCTGCCATTGCGGCACCCTTCCGGCATCTGTATTCTCGCCCATCCTCGAAGGCGACCGCACAGACGGACCACTGTTGCGTCGGTTCAGGCCGGTGGAGTTGCCGCTCTCGGACGTGTTGCTCGAACAGTCGGCGACGGCATCCAAGTCCTCGGGCACACCATAAACCCACACTTCCTTGCCCTGAAACCCGGCAGACACAAGTTCGCCATTATAGGAGGCAGATGGTAAGGTGCAGGGGATGAGCCTGGCTTGCGACGTGGGACTCGGGATTGGGCCTGTAAAGTAGGTAGTGCCGTTCCTCAGATCATCTATTCGAACAGCACGGAAGGTCTCGAAACTGCGATCGTAAGTGAAAGTCCAGCCAGCTTCCTCATGGCGTCCGTTCTGCAGCAGTACGGCATGGCTGCAGTCTCGACTGCTGTTGGGGAACAAGATGGAGGTGGTCCAGAGGGGCGTGATATCGTCCGAACCCATATGACTGCCGGGATCGTAGTACGGAGCAGTGAGGATGACGGTATTGGGTTGCGACGAGTGTACGGTGGTGCCGAGGATCTGAGTGCCGTCAAAGGAGAAAGCTAATGCGTCAACGGCGTCGCACTTGACGGCTCGTCTGTCGCTTTCAAGGGCGCTTGATTTGAGAGAGGAGACCTCAATACCGCCCTCGTACGCTGCAGCGAGGATCGAGCCGCACGGTGATAGGGCGATGGCGCGCGGGCTGTGATCGAGGATAATGGACTGGGTCCGCTTGGGAGGCGATTCTCGTAGATTGTAGATGTCGACTTGCATGTCCGTGAGGAGCACGGCCAGGAGAGATGCGGCATCATCAATGCACGTCGCAGCCGGGCGTCGCAATATCTTCAATTCCCTTTCTACCCTGATCTGGGGCTTCGAAACGTCGATGATATATATCCGCGACGAATTGTATCCCAGGAGATGATGTCCTTTTGGCGACGAAGCAAACTGTATTCCTTCTCCGCCAGGACACGAGGACGAACTGATGGAGTTGTTGATAACTTTGATGACGGTCTGGTTTGGACGCAGGTAAGCATCAAACAGATTCCGCTTCACTTCTCTTGCGAAGAGTCGCCTGAGCTTGTCAAGTCCCTCGTTCGCGATAGCGGAGGGCGTCGTGTGCTTGTGGCTGACGGAGTAAGAGGGACATCTCGAGAGCTGTTGGGCGTAGAGGAGCGGTTGTTGGGCGACGCGCCTCCATTTCGAGTTGAGGAGGACCAGGGACGCAAAGACGCTGGGATCGGCAACCTGCAAGATCCTAGAGTAGTGAAGCAAAACAAGGTCAGCGCTGAGCAGAATCCAAGGGGTGCAAGGGATCCGTACTGTGTGATTATCTCGTCTGGTAGTCTCTCAAAGGCAGACGGGCGGGCATCTCTGGGCTCAATTATGGGAGCCTTCTCGATGGACGAGCGAGGCTGGACGGCATGAGCGTCGTCTGTGGCGGCCATCACTCCCATATGACGCTGCTGTGAGTGCTGTCGAAGAGAATCCGGACTCTCACGACGACGAAGCCTTGGACGACAGCAACGGACAGGCGACGGAGGTTTTGGTAACGGGTACTAGCATGGTCCTGGGAGTCAGATCTCTCCTGTCGTGACCCGTATTCTTTGTTCTGCGTAACGCGGTGGGTGTTGTTGGTGGCACTTTGGCTGGTACTATTCCAGGCTGGAGGATGACGAGCGCGGCAAAGAAAGTTCGCTATGGAAGGCCTGAATGGATAGAACTAGCGGGTATTACACTGCTGTCGTAGTCGAGATGGTGGGATGGTTGGCATTTCTAGAACAAGTCAGGCATTGTCTCCTCTGACGGACCAACTTCTGAAGAGATCCAATGGGCGTTGGTTGTTTGAAGGGAGTGTGAGGCGCAGTGACGCAAAGCAATTGGCCCAGTTGGCCACGACTCTGACGGAGCCCCACCAGGGATTCATATACCGGTACAGGTATCTCAGTACCTTCTCTACACTACCTGGTCAAGCTGATCAAACAAAGCTGGCGTCGATCAGCTTGCATCGATCGATGAATGAAAAGTCTCTTCACCCCAGCTAGTATCTGGATTTATTTTGTTTTATTTTATTTTCTACTCGTGTTTATTTGTTCGGTCGTACAGCCATGGGTATAAGAAAGGTGACGTGGGTGCAAACAGGGAGGACTCCAACCAGGTACCTTCCAGGTTTAGGTATCTACGTATTACCTTGATGTACACGATCACCGGCCGAGACACGGGCCCGAGATGGGGTTTTGTGTACCCAATCTGCCAATGTCCCAGTTTGTATCTCACAAACTTGTACTATGGTATTGATTGAGATGTCATCATCAACTATTCGTTAAACCATATGTACGTGTGAAAAATGTGATTGTTTCGAATGCAAGTCCTCGGACGCATCGCCTCTCCAGGAGGGTGTTTTGAAACATTTCTCCTGTTTCCTTGTCCTACTTCTTCCCCACCACAGCGTCTTGAGAAGGTCGAAGACTCGACAATCTGCAGTGCAACGTCAAGTGTGAGCGTCAAAGTATGGATGGTCAACCTCGGCCTTCCCTCCTCTTGCCACGATGCATCTCGGACACAGATCCCTTTCCAGTGGCTGTTCGTCCTGTCGGCGTCGGCCGTTCCTGGTGTGTTCCCTCGGCCGCCATACGAACTGCATAAGATGGCAACCTCGGCCACTGAATCTATTTTTACCTTCAGGCATGCCATGGAGCGGGCCTAGCGCTGGTCATCCTTTTTTCTTTCAGCCGTACGCTAACGCTGTTGGGCTTCCAGTCCGGCTTCTCCAGCTGCTGCATAAGAAAGAATTCGAGTTGTGGCGCATACCAGCTACGGTGCACTCATCCTCAGTAAGGTACCTCAGGCCTGGTGAGTAAGGTATTATCGAGCCTGTACCACAGTAAGAATACGAAAAAAAAAAGAGTGAGAGAGAAGAGTGGCTGAGAAGTGTTCAACTGTGTTTCATGTAGTCCACTTCAGCCAGGTCAGCAATGCACGTGATGACGCGTAGATCTGCCAGTGTCTCGACGCGCTTCAGGACCTTGCTAAGTGACTTCTTATCGATAGCCAGCCTTGCCTGGCCTCACTTCGACCTCGTCCAACCCGTGGCAGCGGTTAGAATCTCCAATTGACATGTCTATAATTGTCCGATTTTAATATTCTGGAATTTAGGTCTATTTGCCGGAGGCTGAAATACCCAAGTCTCTTCGACGACGTAATGGATTCTCTAGAGCCGTCCAAGTCGAGAACCACGAAAGCCCGAGCAAGACGAGCCACAAACGGGGATACAGCAGCTTTCGCTGTGGACGAGAAGGTCACAGTCAAGAGTAGAGTAACCTCCAGGACGAAGGCCGACGCAGTGAAGACAGAGGTGGAGGTGGAGGAGCACATACTTGCCACCAAGACCAGGAAACGCAAGACAATCAGAGGCGCAGATATAAAAGACGAAGACGAGGGGCAGGACGAAGAAGACGAAGAAATAATAAAACCGACACCCAAAAAGCGCAAGACCAAAGTCAAGAAAGAAGCCGACGAAGAAGCCGACGGTGACCAGGGAGACGCAAAGCCCAAGAAGAAACGCCGCACCAAAGCTGAGAAAGAAGCGGAAGAGAACATGGTGCTCGCCGCCCGCACGGCTGCCACGGCTCTCAAGCGCGCCATGTACATTGGCGCCCACGTCAGCGCCGCCGGCGGCGTGCACAACTCCATCCAGAACGCCGCCAAGATCGGCGCCAACGCCTTCGCCCTCTTCCTCAAGTCCCAGCGCAAGTGGGAGAACCCTCCACTGCAGGACGAGCACCGCGACGAGTTCCATCTGCGGCTCAAGTCGCACGACTACGACGCCGCCAAGCACATCCTGCCCCACGGCTCGTACCTGGTCAACCTCAGCCAGTCTGACGACGCCAAGGCCACCCAGGCCTACGACAGCTTCCTCGACGACCTAAAGCGCTGCGAAGCCCTAGGCATCAGGCTGTACAACTTCCACCCCGGGTCAGCACTGACCGACACCAAGGAAGCTGCCTGCGCGCGGATAGCGGCCCAGCTAAACCGCGCCCACAAGGAGACCAAGTCTGTGGTGCCGCTGCTGGAGTGCATGTGCGGGAGCAGGAACGTCATCGGGTCACAATTCGAGGAGCTGAGAGATATCATTGCTCTGGTCGATGACAAGACGCGGATAGGGGTGTGTCTCGATACTTGTCACGCCTTCGCTGCCGGCTATGACTTGCGGACGCCAGAGGCGTTTGAGGAGACGATGAGGAAGTTTGACGACATTATCGGCATAAAATATCTCAAGGCGCTGCATTGTACGTGTCTCCGTAGACTTTCCCGGCCTGGTAGACCAAACTAACAGCAGGCAGTAAACGACAGCAAGGCCCCCTTCGCGTCTCACCGCGATCTGCACGCCAACATCGGGACTGGCTTCCTGGGCCTGCGCGCCTTCCACAACGTCATGAACTACGAACCATTCCAGCACCTACCCATGGTGCTCGAGACGCCCATCGAGGTGAAGGGCCCGGACGGCAAGATGGTCGAAGACAAGCAGATATGGGCCGACGAGATCAAGCTGCTGGAAAGCCTGATCGGTATGGACCCAGAGTCGCCGGCTTTCAAAGCCAAGGCGGAGGAGCTCCAGGCAAAGGGCGCCAGCGAGCGGGCGAGGATACAGGGGCAGGTCGACAGGAAGGTGGAGAAGGACGTCAAAAAGGCAGCAAGTGATGCCAAGAAGGCGGCCAAGAAGGAGGGTGCAAATGGTGCAAAAAGGAAGGTGGCGAAGAGGACGACCTTGAAGAAGCAAGAGTCCACTCTGTCATCACTGTCCTCGCTGTCTTCCTCGTGCGACTCTTGCGGAGAAGAGAGCAACTGAGCGGCTTTGTGGAAGAAGAGCTTGTATCATTAAGTGTATGATAAAGGAAAAGGGGTATGTAAAAGCTCTGGAAAGATACACTCCAAGGAAAAATGCAATGTGAAGCCCAAATGACACCCTACGCCGGTACCGTCCCTCCATAACACCATGACCATCTTGACGCCGAATAATACCGGCCACTGCGACAATCTCACTTCCTCTTCGAAGCCCAGGCCTCAACCTTGCCCAATAACGCTTTGAGCCCGACGCCCCTCTCGCAGTTGCCCTCCAGCCACGCCTCCATCCGCTCCCTGACCCTCTTCATCCCTCTCAGCACCGGCATCTTCTGTCCCTCCTCCGCCTCGACATGGCACCCCGGGTTAAGACACAAGTCAAACATCTCGCCCCACATCTCCGTCTGCCAGTACCTCTTCAGGCTCTCCCGGATTCTATACTTCCGCCCGCCCCCGACAGTAGCTAGTCCTCCCGAGTCCACCCTCACGGTCTCGATGTACTTCCCAAACAGCAAGCAGTGAATCACGCCCGCCAGGCCGTGGTAGTCGACCTGCCACGTCCACGGCCTCCCCTCCCTCATCTCGGCGCAGTCCTGCGGGCCCGTCTTCCAGTCCGCCACAAACTGCACGTCCGGCCGGAACGCGCGCATGTCGGCCCCCCTCCCGAAATCAATCAGCGTCACGCCCCGCGCCTCCCACCCGCCGCTACCATCAGGCCTGTACCGACTATCCAGCGGCACCGCCCCCGCCGAAGACGCCCCGTCAAGATGATCCAACCTCAACAGACAATTATCCGCCTTCAGATCCCCATGCAGCACCCCCCTCGCATGCAGCGCCTCCACAGTCCTCAACAACTCCACCGCGAAGAAGGCGGCCAGCACCTCGTCCATCACCCCGGACGCCTCCGCCCCCCGGAAGAAATTCACCACGTCCAGCAGCGTGCCGTGCCGGTGGTACGGCAGCGCCAGGAACCCCTCGTCGCGGTACAGGTGCAGCTCCAGCGCCGCGCTCACGCTGGCCGCCGCCCGGTCGTGCGGGCCCAGCCGCGCGTGCGCCAGCCGCATCACGTAGAACTCCCACGCCGACGGCGGGTCCTCCATCTTGAGCGCCTCGAGCGCGGTAGCGCCGCGGTCCCAGTCCCGCTTCCGGGCGTGCGCCGGCGCGAAGGCGCCTTTGCCCATCATCACGGCGGGGGTGTCTTCTTCTCCGTCGGAGTCTTCTCCGTCGTTGCTGCTGTCGTTTTCGCGGGTAGACGTCTCGACGAGGTACACGGGCGCGAAGGCGCCGGCGCCGAGCTCGCGCTTGACGGTGTACCGCGTGTCCGAGTCCGGGAACTCGATCGTCGGCGGGATGGCGCCCGTCAGGCCGCTGCCCGTCTTGTCGGTGCTGTTGCGGCTCGCCTTGACCGCCTTGACGAACCTGCGGATCTCGGCGCCCGCGCCGAACTTCTCGGTGCGGTAGTCGAAGAAGCCGTCGTAGGAGGCGAGCGGGGGGTGGATGTTGGCCAGGATCTCGTTGCGGATGGCGTCATCGACGGGGTTGCACTGCACGTCGGCGATGATGGGGCCTTTCTTTGCGGGGACCTTGGGGATTACAGACGTGGCAGCCGGTTGCTGCTGCTTCTTCTCCGCCAGTGCGGGTCGGGCTTTCTGCTGCAGCTTTGGCGGCGGTATCCGGCCCCTGGGGAGTTCCTCGTTGACGACCTCTCGCAGCGGACTGCTCAGGGGCTCGAGGTCGAGACTATCCTCCTCGGCCGCCGTGGCGACTCTCGTGGGCGACTTGCAGTGGATGTCGTTCTCCTTTTCGGCCGAGATGTCGAGCGAGGTCTCGGTCCGCTCCGTGATGGGCGTCATGAAAGGGAGGCGGTTGTTAGCAGCCTCTATCGGGTCCCGATACGGACGTGTCGGAGCGACGTAGTCTTCGGGCGGGATGGGGACGAACGAGGTGCGCGTTACGGGCAGGAAGGACTCCATGATTGGAGTCAGGACTTCGTTGTCGTCCTCGTCATCTTGTGGTATTTGTTCTGGGGTGGCGACGGGTTCGTTTGCCACGTCGATCAGGTCTGACGACTGAGTGCTGTCTGCATCTTCTTGGTCCGGGCCCTGTTCGTCTTCATCTTCCCCTGGGACGTCAGGGACGTGCTTCCGAGTGGAGAACTCAGACCACTCGCTGACGCTCTTCACATCCGATGTCTCGTCGGCAGCGTCGTCGTCGGCGACTTCATCCTCATCGCCGGCTTCGCTGGTGGAAATATTCCTCGTCGTGCCCGTGCTCTCGGCACCGCTGGTATAGTCATCAGTGTCATAGTCATCTTCGTGATTGCTCTCCTCATCGTGGTTGGTCTGCTTGAGCGGCTGGTTGAAAATGTCGTAGATGTCATCATGCGCCGCCCTGGTGTGCAGTGTCATGGTAGGTTCGGCAGCGTTCCTCTTCCTGAACTTCGGGCCAGACGGGGAGTCCAGCTTTGCTTTGACTGTTCTGTGTTAGCCCTTCTTCTCATCATATACACGCAGTCTTTCGCAGAGACTCACTGATTTGCGTCTCATTGACCTCCATGGCCTTCTTCTTCTTAGGCTTGCCCTTGTTGGGGAAGATAGGAGCGCCGTTCTCGTCGAGCATGACCACGTCTTGATGCACGACCAGCTTCTCCGAGACGGCCTCGGCCAAGTGATCAACTTCAGACACAGCGTTCTCGTCACCGAGAGGCGCTGGCTCTTGTTCTTCGACGTCATCATCGGGCCACGTCTTGTCGAGCCACCCCCTCTTCCGCGCCCAGACTTCCTCAAAGGACAGCTCCGTCCCCGGCTGGTCGGGCGTGGGATACACCTCCCTCAGATCGACAAACACCCTCTCCTTCTGCCCTCTCGCATTCACAGTGACCTGGTGCTGCGTGTGCCTTATGGGAATATGCGAACTCGATATCGTCTTATCTAGTGACTGCATACAGAAAAAACCGCGTCAAGCCTCGGATTAGTCCTATATTCATCAACACATGAACGCCCACGTCGGAGCCGAGTCAGAGGTCATGACTTACCGGATCCCGAAACACCGCCAGCTTGGCCGCGCCAGTCGTCTTCTTGCCTCCAGCCTTGAGCGTCTCGCCAACCCAAGGCTTCGCCTCGACGACATTCTCCTTCTTCCTGTCCTTCATGCTCCCGATACTCTCCCACCCCTTGGTCGTCCCCGGCACGACGGGCTGCGACGAGGCAGCGCTGGCGTCAGCGTCAGAGAAAATAGCCATCTTCGCCTTCGCCGGCTTCGCAGCACCACCCACTCCTCCCTGCCTAGACGGCGCCTGCGGATCCCTCACCCCAGCATCAGCAAACGGATCAACCCTCTCCGCCAGCACCGCCCGTGCAACCGGCAGCGCGCTCTCGCCGGCGCCCTCGTCCCCCCCTCCATTCGCCCTGTGCACGTCCCACCTGGCCTCAAACTCGCCAAACTTCCTCACCAGCCTACTAACAGGCAGCGCCTCCCGCTCGATCCCAAGCTTATACACCTCCTCCGCCTGACCCCACCGGCCCGCCCCCTCCAGCCACGCCGCATACTCCTCGTAGTACAGCGCCAGCCCGTCGCCGATCTGGTGCCTCCCGAGATAAAGAAACGTCTCCCTCGGACTGTCGCTGAACAGGCGCACGTAGTGCAGCCACATCTTCAGGTACCGCGGGTCGTTCCTGTACTGCGCCGACCCGACAAACGCCCGCGTGGCGCGCTCCAGCAGGGTCGAGAGCCGCGACTCGGCCGTCGCCTGCGAGGAGGGGTACGCGTCCAGCGTCCACCGCACGTACCGGTCGTAGACGTCGAGCGGGTCGTCGGCCTCGGCGATGCTGGCGATCTCGGCCTCGAACTCGGCGCGGATGTGGTCGTTTATCGTCCGCGTGTCGGAGGGCGCGGGGGTGGTTGTGGAGGGGGGTGCGGCTTTGGAGGAGAGGGGAGCGGGCGAGAAGACTTCTGCTAGCTTGCGCGCTGACCGGCCTGACGGTAGGCTCTGGATGTTTTCTTTTTGCGACTCGATGATGTCGAAGGAGATGAGATCTTCGGAACCCATCTTGGATGATTTTCTCCCCCGGGGGTTGGAGGTTTGAAAGAGTAAAACAGAATGGTAGGTGTTGAGGATGTGGTCGAGAGATAGAGTATTTGTTGTGCACCTACCGTGTCGAGGAGTTTATTGTGCCACTGATGAAATGGAGGAAATTTACTCTGCAATCACTGAGATGGAGGGGTGTTTCGCGTTGGGTGTCATTGTGGTGGTGTTGATGTTTAGAGTCCATCGTTACCCGTAGCAACACTAGCGGTACCTTCGGGTACGTACCGTATACAGTGGAGCCACGCCACTTGGCACTGGCTTCACTGTACTCTCTACTCTGTGCACTGGTACTGATCATGACACTCATTGGAACAATCTTTTGGTGCAAGTGATATCAATTTTGCCTTGCTCTCGTCGCACTACTCGGGGAATACCGTCTATGTCATGATCCGCCATTTTTCGTAATCCATTCCCGTCCTACCTGGACAGCCAGGCCGTAAGCTAAACCAGGCCCTAATGCCACCAAGCTGAACCGAAGCCGAAGTCCACTCCGATCCGATCCGAGCGGGTCAAACAACTCTGCACCTTAGAGGTTGACAGCGTTGCGGAAGTTCTCGCCTGCATAGATGGCGTTCGAGCCCAGCTCCTCCTCGATACGCAGGATCTGGTTGAGCTTGGCAAGACGCTCGGAACGAGCCGGGGCGCCAGTCTTGATCTGGCCGGCCCGGATACCGACGACAATGTCGGCAATCGTGACATCCTCGGTCTCGCCAGAGCGGTGAGACACCATGACGCCCCATCCGGCAGCGTAGGAGTCCTTGGCAGCCTGGATCGACTCCGTCAGCGAACCGATCTGGTTGACCTTGAGGAGCAGACCGTTCGAGGCCTTGAGCTCGATGGCCTTCTTGATGCGGAGCGGGTTGGTAACAGTCAGGTCGTCGGCGACGATCTGGATGTCCTGCGTCTTGTAGAAGTAGCTCCAGGCCTCCCAGTCGTCCTCGGCGAAAGGGTCCTCGATGGAGACGATGGGGTACTTCTTGCACAGGTCGCTGTACAGGCCGGCGAGCTCCTCGTACGTGATCCACTTGGACTTGTCGCTGTCCGGGTTCTTGAAGTCCAGGTCGTACTTCTTCTCGTCCTCCTTGTAGAACTCGCTGGACGCCACGTCCATGGCGATGTTCATCTGGCCGGTGTAGCCCGCAGCCTCGATGGCCTCGGTGATCAGCTCGAGGGCCTCCTCGGCAGTCTGGATATCGGGGGCGACACCACCCTCGTCACCGACATTGCCGGCAGACTGGCCGTACTTCTTCTTGGCCAGGTTCTTCAGCTGGTGGTAGACCTCGGATCCTTGGCGAAGAGCCTCGGAGAAAGACGGAGCCTTGCTGTTCTAGTGTCAGCCGGGCTACTCTCCAAGTTGGTGTGCAAGGGTAACCTTACGATGGGACAATCATGAACTCCTGGAAGGCAAGACGGCCACCGGCGTGCGAACTGCGCGGAGTTAGTTAATGCCACAAATTCTCTTCTGTTTGTCGCTCTAAGACTTACCCTCCGTTGAGGACGTTCATGAAGGGAACGGGGAGAACATAGGGCTTCTTGGTTCCGGCAAGGTCCGAAACGTGAGCGTAGAGAGGAACACCCTAGAAAGAGCTAAGTCAGCGCTGCCGCGTTTCGTCTCGAGACTGAGACTCTCGAGTCCGAACGTACCTTCTCAGCCGCACCGGCCTTGGCAACAGCCAAGCTCACGCCGAGAATGGCGTTGGCACCGAGGTTGGTCTTGTTGGGGGTGCCATCGAGGTCGATCAGGAACTTGTCGACCTTGGACTGGTCCTTGACGTCGATGTTCTCCTTGATCAGAGCGGGGCCGATCTTGGTGTTGACGTTCTCGACGGCCTTGAGGACGCCCTTGCCACCCCACTTGGTCTTGTCACCGTCGCGAAGCTCGCAAGCCTCGTGCTGGCCGGTCGAAGCACCGGACGGGACGATGGCGCGGTGGAGGCCGGTCTCGGTGACGACGTCGACCTCGACCGTGGGGTTGCCACGGGAGTCGTAGACGTAGCGAGCGTGGATCTTGGAGATAGGCATGGTGAATGTGGCCTGGGGGTCGTCTGTTAGTTGAAGTAGATTCAAGGTCAAATGCAATGGCTCGAGGTAAGTGTTGGATCAAACAGGATATCTAGAGTCTGAGTAACAAGAAGCAACAACAGAAAGCAACAAAAAGAAAGACAGCATGAGATAAAAGACGAGTACGGATATAAATCAGCAAATTGGCCTCATTGCTGAGGAAATTTGCTCAGTGCAATTATCTCCAGTGCATCATCAGGAGACATATATCGCGCAACAAGAAGCTTCACAGTCAACAAATTCGCAGCCATGGAGGAGGGGCAGATAAACAGATTATGACGGAAGACAGAGCTTGAGCTCATGGTGGGGTTGGAGTTTCAATGCTTTGCAAAGCGTACATACCTAGGAATTGAAGTGGTGAATTGGAATTGAGGATATCGCGAAGAAGAGAGAAACAGCTGTTCTCTGAGGTGGGATAGATGAGAAGATATGAAGATGGGAGGATGAAAGATGGAAAGCTGGTGACTCTTCTCTTGTCTGGAAGGAAGCTTTCTGATTTCTTGGGCTGATGGAGGGGTCCGGACAACGGGCCGTTTGAGGTGGGGTGATTCACTGGTTGCGGAAGTGCCAGGTACAGCCGTGGTTCCTGCTCACTCACCCAATCTATCACTGAAGTACAGCTTAGGCCAGGTATGCGGTACGCGGACCCGCCCAAAGCCAATTAGGGTCGCGAGAGCCTCATGTTGGGAACCAGGAAAGTTGAGGAATTCTCTCGCAATCCATTGGCGTTTGACATAATTTGCGCTCAATTCCTCTACAAATAGTACAAACGGCCAGCCGCTGTCGGAGACGCTCTGCGTGTTATTCTCTACAGGTAAGATCAACAGGTCTGCTATGGCCAGCATTACGTGTTGTGGTTACGCGAGAGGGCTTTCCGTGTCTCGTCCGGAGTCATACTTGCATGCAACTCGAGGCACCCGGATAGCAGATACTCGTGTCTGCGTCCTTGGGATGAGCAGCGGCTACAACATTCCTAACATAGCTCATACGACGAGATGCACACATCTGTTGCCCGTCTCTCTCGGGAAATCCTTCCATCCAGAAGCACCAACCCTACGAAAGGTCACAACACAACGGCAGGGCATCAACCCGTGCCCGAATGCAATGACGACCACAAGTGACGCTGTCCCGATCGACAGTCCGCCTCATATATCTCGCATGCCTGCGTACAGTGGTATGCGTAACACATTACTGGTTAAAACAGTGACGAAAAAATAAAGCAGAGGCACTGAGGGGCACTTGAATGCCCTTGTCAGAAGGGACATAATAACCCCGCAGTTAGTGGCCCAGACCTGACAACCCTGATTGGAATTGCCAGGCCGCCTGCCAAAAGCGGGAAGTCTTGACGGACCGTCAGTGATCCACCGCTCCAATTGGGCAGGTCCCTTGCGAATCCCTTAGGTACGTACTGTGCAGTACGCGTGCCATCTGGAAAAACTGCAGGTTCGCAAGTCGCATGTCCCCTTAAGCCAGCAAGCCCAAGCCCAAGCCTTAACGCACGCTCTCTTGTACATTAGTAGGCTGTACTTTTAGCTTGTTCTTTCTGTAAAAAAACATATATAATCAGGGGTCGGGTTAGGCGCTGGATCTGGTCGCATACATTCTTTTTTTCCCGGTCATGTTGCTGCGCTCTCGTGTTCCTCTCGGTCATTCCTGCCGAAGTCTGTCCTCATCTATATCATCCCATCATCTACCACGTCTGAGCACACCATCATCGACTGCTTCTGCCGTATTTCTGTCCTTGCGGAACACCTCTCGACCGTGGAGTAATTCCATATTACGGTAAGGCAGCCAGATATGGGGGTCTGGAGATCATACGCAATACACAGCTCTCTAACAGTAGCTTCCCCGCAGTAACCCACACTCTCTCAGCTCCAAGAGACTCTACTCCTCCCTCCTTTCCACCCAAGCTCCTGCCTCGAGACCCCTCACCGTCCCGCCTCAGACAACCAGCCACCGCTACACATCAGTCCGCTACTGCTCGTGCCGCAGCCGGAACAACATGTGCAGAACACACGACATCGCCGAGGCCATGGCTGACGGAGGAGCCACCAACATCCACGGCCGTGAGCTCCTCCCCGCCAACGTCATCCCCCGTCACTACGACCTCACCCTCGAGCCCGACCTCGAGAAGCTCACCTACGATGGCACCGTCATCATTGACCTCGACGTCGCCGACGACTCCAAGTCTATCTCCCTCCACACCATCGACCTGAAGCTCCACAGCGCCAAGGTCTCGTCCGGCGGCCAGACGGTCAGCTCATCGCCCAAGATCTCGACAGACGAGAAGACCCAGGTGACCACCTTCGAGTTTGACAATTCCGTCCCCAAGGGCTCAAAGGCCCAGCTCGAAGTCAAGTTCTCCGGCGAGCTCAACGACAAGATGGCCGGCTTCTACCGCGCCACCTACAAGAACCCGGACGGCTCCCCGGGCGTCCTGGCCACCACACAGATGGAGCCCACCGACGCACGCAGGGCCTTCCCCTGCTTCGACGAGCCCTCCCTCAAGGCCGAGTTCACCGTCACCCTCGTGGCCGACAAGAAGCTCACCTGCCTGAGCAACATGGACGTCGCCAACGAGACGGAGCTCGAGTCCGGCAAGAAGGCCGTCAAGTTCAACAAGACCCCCCTCATGTCGACCTATCTGCTCGCCTTCGTCGTCGGCGAGCTCAACATGATCGAGACCAACGCCTTCCGCGTGCCCGTCCGCGTCTACGCCCCTCCGGGACAAGACATCGAGCACGGCCGCTTCTCCCTCAACCTCGCCGCCAAGACCCTCGCCTTCTACGAGGAGGTCTTCGGCATCGAGTTCCCCCTGCCCAAGATGGACCAGATCGCCATTCCAGACTTCTCGGCCGGTGCCATGGAGAACTGGGGCCTGGTCACCTACCGTGTCGTCGATCTCCTGCTCGACGAGAAGGTCTCGGGCGCTGCCACCAAGGAGCGCGTCGCCGAAGTCGTGCAGCACGAGCTGGCCCACCAGTGGTTCGGCAACCTCGTCACCATGGACTGGTGGGACGGGCTGTGGTTGAATGAGGGCTTCGCAACGTGGACTTCCTGGTACAGCTGCAACAAGTTCTATCCCGAGTGGAACGTGTGGCAGACGTACGTGACGGACAACCTGCAGCGTGCCCTCGGTCTGGACTCGCTGCGGTCGAGCCACCCGATCGAGGTGCCCGTCAAGAAGGCCGACGAGATCAACCAGATCTTCGACGCCATCTCCTACTCCAAGGGCTCGTGCGTGCTGCGCATGCTGTCGACCTACCTAGGCGAGGACGTCTTCCTCGAGGGCGTGCGAAAGTACCTCAAGAAGCATGCCTACGGCAACACCGTCACCGAAGACCTGTGGGCGTCTCTTTCCGAGGCCTCGGGCAAGCCGGTTGACAAAATCATGGCGACGTGGACCAAGAACGTCGGCTTCCCCGTCGTGACCGTGACGGAGAAGGACGACAAGACCGTGACCCTCAAGCAGAACCGCTTCCTGCGCACGGGCGACCTCAAGCCCGAGGAGGACAAGGTCCTGTACCCCATCTTCCTCGGCCTCCGCTCCAAGGACGGCATCAACCACGACCTGACCCTCGACACGCGCGAGAAGGACGTCCCGGTCGACGGAGACTTCTTCAAGCTGAACGCCAACCACACCGGCATCTTCCGCACGGCGTACACGCCGGAGCGGCTGAAGAAGCTGGGCGAGGCCGCCAAGGCCGGCCTGCTGACGGTCGAGGACCGGGCCGGCATGATCGCCGACGCCGGCGCACTGGCCGCCTCGGGACACCAGAAGACGAGCGGCGTGCTGTCGCTGCTCAAGGGCCTCGACACCGAGACGGAGTTTGTGGTGTGGAACGAGATCATCGCGCGGGTGTCGAGCGTCCAGGGCACGTGGATGTTCGAGGACAAGGCCGCCCGCGACGGGCTGGAGAAGTTCCAGCGCGACCTCGTCAGCAAGAAGGCCCACGAGCTCGGCTGGACGTTCTCGGAGAGCGACGGCCACGTCGAGCAGCAGTTCAAGGCCATGATGTTTGGCTCGGCCGGATTGGCTGGCGACGAGACCATCATCAAGGCTGCGAAGGAGATGTTTGCCAAGTACATGGCCGGCGATAAGACGGCCGTGCACCCCAACATCCGCGGAAGCGTGTTCAGCATGGCGCTGAAGTATGGCGGCAAGGAAGAGGTGTGTTTTGACAGCCCTGTTGACCCCCTTTTTTTGGCCAACTCTGATACTAACCCTGTTGGATTAAAACAGTACGAGCAAATCCTCAAATTCTGGCGCGAGTCGACCAACAGCGACGAGCGCAACACGGCCCTCCGGTGCCTGGGCCGCGCCAAGGACCCGGAGCTGATCCAGCGCACGCTGTCGATGCTGTTCTCGGGCGAGGTCAAGGACCAGGACATCTACATGCCGGCGGCGGGGCTGCGGTCGCACCCGGAGGGCGTGGAGGCGCTGTTCGCGTGGCTGCAGGAGAACTGGGAGCAGCTCATCATCAAGATCCCGCCGTCCTTCTCGATGCTCGGCAGCCTGGTGAGCATCTTCACGAGCAGCTTCACCACCAAGGAGCAGCTGGACAAGGTGGAGAAGTTCTTTGCGGGCAGGAGCACGGCGGGCTTCGAGATGAGCCTCGCGCAGAGCCTGGACGCTATCCGGAGCAAGATTAGTTATCTGGAGAGGGATCGGGAGGATGTGAAGACGTGGTTGGAGAAGAATGGGTATTGACTTGTTGGGGATAGAGGGGGCTGGTTGAAGGGGAGCAGACTATAGATGGCGGGAGGCAACTTTGTCGAATACATATAGACATGTAGCTGGCTCACATCATCTTCAAGAAAGAGAAAAGTCAAGACCACGCACGATTATGTATGCACCGTTTCGATTCTACCAATAACCTTTGGCATGCATGGATGTGCCATCAAGGTCCTTATGTAGTTAAAGAGGACTTAGAACATTACAAACAGTCTACATATCACCACTTCCCGCGATTCACAACCCACAACGGTAGACCGAACCTTCCTGTGTCCACTCTACTTCCCTCCCATCTCAGCCGCCGTTCTGATCACTTTCTCAGCTATAGTTGGTTGGCATCGTCAGTCAGTTAGTCTCAAACCTTCCCCAGTCCTGTCGGTTTTCTTGGGTCAGACGCACCTTGCTCGCCGGTCGCGATACTCGTGGCCGGCAGAGTTGACGCCTCATCGTGGCCGGCGGCGCGCTGGCCGGTCCCCTCGCCGGTCTGGACCTCGTCCTTGAAGGCGTCTGAGACGGGCGGCGGGTGTAGGTCTGGGGTTGGGGGGTTGTCTGCTGAGCCGACTATACACATGGGGGCGTCAGTAATTGATGAGAAGAATGGAAGAGGAGTAGGGAGTCGATTTGCTCTGCGAGGAGAGATGGAGGATAGGTGAGCTTACAGGGGTTGCCTCTGCCTGAGTTGGTTGCCATTTTGGAGTGAGTGCGTGTGTGGATGTACCTAAGTCTGAGTGGACTTGTGGATTAGACTTGCAATGAGAAAATGTATAAGGATTCAAAGCTCTTTATTATCAGCATTCAGGTTGATGCTTGTGCTCTTGTGAGTGAGGGAATTCGTTATCAGTCTCACAAGTCTCATGTCAACTTACACAGCGACGCATCACGACGTCACACCGAGACTAAGTAACAATAGTGGGGTAGTGCTTCACCTAGGTGTGTTCGGTGAACATCTCAAATTTGGCTGAGCACGGTGTACAAAGTACAGTGCTTACAGCCCACCTCTCACTTCCCATCTCACCTCGTCTCACAGGTAGTTTCATTCCTTTTCTACGATGCCAAAATGCTAGCCCGCATATACCACCGCCCCATAGCGGCGCCAGCTCTTCTCGCCCGCCACTGCCGCCACCTTTCCTCTCCGGCCGGGGCTAACCTACCACCAAGACTTTACAAGGCCACAACGGTCTTCACTGGTGACGGCGCAGCCCTGGACAAGGTCCGTTCTCTTTCATTCTCACTTATTAAATCATAACATCCCCGAACTTGCCAAAGACTGACAAACGAAACCAGACCCACGTCCTGACAGCCCTCCATGACTCCCTGCCGCACAGAGGCGAAGCAGCCAGGCCGTTCGACGCGGCGGTCGTGCTGGCCTCGCGCTCTCTGACGACCTGGCTGGAGGACCAGCTGTTCGTGGGCTCGCTGCTCAGGATGACGGGCGGGAACGCCGACGCGGCGTCGGCGACAGCCGGCGCGCCGCCACCCGAGGGCGTGAGCGTGCTGGCCGCTGTGGTGGAGGCGTTGCCGCTTCCCGGTAAGGCTCGGGAGCGGGCGGGGGAGAGCGGCGGTGGAGTGAGCGAGGGGTTTGCGGTCTTGCAGGGGTATAGCGATGAGTTGCTTCCCGGACTGTGGGAGGGGAAGACGGGAGAGGGGCGGAGGGATGGGAAGGCGGGGTTGGTGCTTAGGGTTCCTGGATTGGAGACAGAGGCGGCGCTCGGGGATGTTGAGGTTACGGATGAGCGGAGAGGTGGGGATATGGACGTTACTGTCCCTGTGGCAAACACGGTGTTTCAGAACGGGAGGACAAGTACCCTGTTTGCTGAGCGCTGGACGGGCACGACGTGGAACCACTTCAAGCCTGTTGGGAGGATCGATGTCGCAAGTCAGCTTGTGAGGGTTCCGAGGGAGGCAACGGAGGATATGCCGCCGAAGAGGACGGATACCAATGAACGGGATCGCATGGTTCCGATTCGGGCCAGGGAACGGACGAGGCTAGTCGTCCCGCTCCTGTCCATCACGCCGCTGCGGAGGGTACACACCGCGCTTGGGAATATTTTGAAGCAATTTGAGGTCAGGGGAGAAGGTGTGCCTGCGAGCAAGGAGCTGGAGGCGGTCGTGCCGAAGTTGCTAGAGGAGCGGAGAGGAATGGGACTTGCGGAAATACAGGGGCCGCTGCACGTGTGGGCGCTCGTCGTTCCGGCTCGGCTGGCCGGAAAGTGGCAACCGGACGTACTTGATATGCTGGATATCCACGCGATGCTGAGGGAAGGGTGTCGACTGCATAGAGTCTTGAGTGGCGGCGGTGGTTGGGGCGCGAAACAGGGCCTGCTATCGCTCGATCCCGAGGCGAAGTTTGAGACTACAGACGAAGAAGACGTGGAGAGTTTCGAGAGGGATTTCTTCGCTGGGCTGGAGGGTGGCAGCGGTAGCGGAAGCGTGGTTGGACCCGGGGATGAGGTCCTGTTTTGCGTTGATACGACCACGTACCCCAAGTCGGCTGGTTCTGTCGAGCAGAAGCGAGAACCTGAGCAGTTCATGGTCAAGGTTAGGCCGGAGATGACAGCAGAAGATGTGCCGATCCAGAGTCCCGGAGATATAAGGGTGCACACGGTTGATGGCTTCTTTGGGGCGGTCTCCACGGCCATGTTTCTCGCACCCGCTGCGAAGGACTGCGAGGGTGGAGATATGGCGCCGAGTATGAAGATTGATGCGCCTGGTTCCGAGCTGTTTGTTTCAAGAACCGGCATCTGAGCCAGAGACTGAGATGAGAACACCGATGTTGGACTGAACGGAGGCTCGAGAGCACAGCCATGAGTCTGGACTGACGGATTCACATCTCTCAGACCCAAGCTATTGACCAGCACAGCCCCAGAGAGAGGCCTACGTTGTCAGTAGCAGGCAATATTGTATGATAGTGTATACAACCACAGTCTGTTCCGGACTTGTATTTTTAGACTAGAAAATTCAAAGCTAGATACCATGTACCCCTAGAATCAAGACCAATATGCAGATTCCTAGCTACCAGCCTTTCAGCCACTTTCAGAGTCATGGCACCGACCTGCTATTCACAATTTTTCCTCAGTCGCTTTTTGTCCTATGTACACCGTAACCTCAAGTAGTCATCGCAGGGCCTAAGAATGTAGCTCCGCCTCCAAAGAGCTCCCTCCATTAGACTCTTGGCCATCTTCTAGATAGGGATCCTCGGAGCCAGCTTCTTCCACAGCCCGCACCGCTTTTCAAACTGCGTGATATCCACGTCTGCGAACCCGTCTGCGTTAATGTTGAACTCCTTGTGGGAACTCAGGTCCGGCACTCCCGGCACGCTCGAGTTGGTGAGCTTCAGCTTGTTCGGGTCGCCCGTCACGAAGAAGGAGGCGAAGGCGCCCGTGTAGCCGTGGTAGTGGAACGGGTCCGTCTGCTGGGCCACGTTGACTTGGTTCCACTGTTACACTGTCAGCAATCGTCCCGTCGCACAGCGAACCGCAGGGTCTGCAGCACACGACTCACCCAATAAGTATCACTAGCATGCTTAGCCGGCGAGATGCTGTACTCGCCGAGCCAGCTGCCCTTCGGCTCCGCACCCGCCATCCAGTAGGCCGGACACGCCAGCACGGAATCTCTGTAGATCAAACCAGCCGCCGTGTACCACCCGTCATAGCTGGGAATCTCTTCCGAGCTTCCGCTCTTGGGGTAATATCTCTTGATCGCCTCGAGTTCGCACTTCCTCAGTCCGGGCAAGAACCCGCTCAGCCAGTTGTCGAAACTCGCGTCGCTGTTGTTGAAGGGCGGGCTACCGCTGTCCTTGGCGCTGTTCAGTCCGCCGGGGATAAACGTCTCGCCCTCGTGCGTGTTGTACATCCCGAATCCGACCTTGGCGTTCACCTTGCCCTCCTCCGCGGCGACGGTCAGCCTGCGAGGCAGGAACTTGCCGTCAATGACCGGCGCCCAGGTGTAAGAACTGGTGTTGTACACGTGCGTGGTGGTGATGTACAGACTGGCATCCCTTATAGTCTGCACATCCAGGCCCTTCAGACAGGCAAGCGTGTCCTTTGCCGCGGCGCAACCCGTCATGTTCACGAGCGTGTCGTAGTTCCACTGCGCCTCGGGCGAGTCGGCGTTGTACGTCTTGGCCCAGTAGGGGCTGCTGGCCAGCGCCTTGGTGAACCTCGCGCCCTTGGTGCCGTCGAAGTCCTGGTCGGCGATGACCTGCGCGACGACGCTGCCTCCGCCCGCGCTCTGGCCCCAGATGCTGACGTTGTCCGGGTCGCCGCCGAACTGCGCGGCGTACTTGTTCGCCCAGCTGATGGCGGCGCGCTGGTCCAGCAGGCCGGCGTTGGTGTCCGAGTGCGGGTCGTTGAGCACCTCTGCGCCCGCGAGCAGGCCGAAGGCGTTGGTGCGGTAGTTGGGGTAGATGAAGACTATGTCGCTCGTGTCTGAGACGTTGAGGATTGGGTACGCGGACGGAGGGAGCGTGAAGTACGCTGAGCCTTGGATGAAACCGCCGCCGTAGAAGACGACTACGACTGGTCGCAGGGGCTGCCCCTTGGTCCACGGCCGGGAGTACAGGCCCAGGTAGAGGCAGTCTTCGGAGCCGTTTACCTTTCACTCGTGTTAGTCCTCCTGATATGACGAGTAGGTCGGGCTGTAACTTACAGTCCGCTGTGGACACATGTCGAACGGCTGGCTGGAATCGTAGGTACCGTTCGTGATCGGCTCAGGCGGCTTCGGACCGGCGAACCGGTTCTGGCCCACTGGCGGAGCCGCGAAGGGGATCTTCTGCCAGTACGAGATGTTGTACTTGCTCGAGTAGGCGCCTTGGAAGGTACCATAGTCGAGAGTCGCTACCAGGTCTTGGGCAGCGGTGAGGGATAGCAGGAGACATGACAGGACGCAGAGCGTCCTGGGCAGGGAGGTGGGCATCCTTCAAGAGACTGAGGCACGAGGATCCTTGGCGGAGGTGAAGGATCGCTCTCCTGGCATCGTGGCAACCCGGTTCTCTATATACAGACGCCTTCTCCTCATCTTGGCCCGTCAAGCAGGTATAACATCCATCTTGCACTTCCTAACCCCACCCTATGCAGTTGGAGCCGCCATCTCCAGGTCGTCATAGTGTGGGGTACAGATAGATCGCGGGGAGATCGTGCCGGAGGACATAATAGACTTCCCACCAGGGTCGGGCAGTGATGGGAATGACGGCAGCCAGACAGGCGCATCCAGCGAATGGCATCGTTTGGAAGGAGGCTAATCCGGTAGAATGGATGTACTAGAAGTAAATGGAGGGGCCAAGTTGGAGATATTTCATGGTTGCGTTGGCCCGATCCAAGCTAACACTTCTCCAATTCTCGGCTTTCTCTGCAATTATACCCCGAATGGAGTGGTCCAATTCTTCCATCATTGGTAGCCATCTGGGAGGGTATCAGAAGATTCGACTGCAACGAATAAATTCCGTCAATGACCTGGTACACGGCCTGTTAACCATCAACCACGTCCATAAAAATCGAGAATAATGCCCACATCTTCCCCCGGAGTACCCAACACTGCTGACCGGCCAGTCCTTGCTTGATCGCCTGAAGAGGAACCCATCCGCTCGGCCGAGAACCTCACCGAACTATCGACAGAACACCAAAGACCGTGACGTAGCAATTGCCCACTGCCCATACTGTTACGGCATGAGACGACTGCATCCGACGAGACCGAAGCTCGCTCAATCTCCACCTGCTCTAACCATCTTATCTGCCGCATCCCCCTCCAGTCTGCCCCTTTATCGCTGCGCCTGGCTGTATCTTGAGCCCGTCCATCCAGGTTCTCCGTCGCCTCTCCACCTCTCCTCACCTCCCCTTCGCCCTTTACCACGCCCCACGATGGACTACCACCTGGCCCTCCCAGCATAATGCCCGTACGGCACCGGTGGCCTATACCCTCCCTGCCCAGCCGCAAACTCGTACGGACCGCCGGGCGGGCTCCAAGGCCGCTCCATGCTGGGCAGATTCCTGCCCCCGTAGTCCTCCTCCCTCCTGACGACCGTCTCCCTCAGTATAACCGCCGCGACATCCGGATTCTCGACCAGGAATTTCTCCGTGCTGTCCGGCTCGCGGCGCCAGAGCAGGCTCTGCAGGAACCCCACCCGCGCAAAGACCATCTTCAGTAAGGGGTCCGCCTCCGGCAGTCCGAGCCTGAGCTTCGCGCAGAGCTGCAGGACCTGCGGCACGGCCGCGTCCGACCCCGCCGTCTCGAGCATGTCAATCGCCGCCCTGGCGACCTCGCGCTTGAAGCCGTCCATCAGGAACTTGTTGGCCAGGATGTACACGTCGATGTTGAGCTCGTAAGCGAGCAGCCAGGTCTGCAAGTCCTCCCCGAATATCCTCCCCTCCGGTAATCTCCATCCCCCGGGTGGAGGCGGCGGTGGCGGCACGGCGGGGAACGGCATCGGCGGCGGCGGGTAGTTATGGTTTCTCCTCCCGCCCGGCCGCACCGGCCTCTGGCGGTGGTTGTGGTGGTCGGCCCGCGGGTTGCCGTCGCGGTCGAGCATCACCACGCCGGCGGGCGTGTGCACCAGTTGGGGCGGTGGAGGGGCGCGCGGTGCGGCGCACGCCCAGCACGGCGGGCCGCTGACCGACTGGCAGGTCGGACATCCGCAGCCCGGCCTGTGCGCGCCGGGGTGCTTCTGGCGCCTGCGCTCAAAGTGCCGGTCTGCGCGGCGTCGACGCCTCTCGCGGCGGCGGCGGGACTGCGCCGAGACGTCGCTGCCGAGGGAGGTGGCTGATTCGTCGCCCGAGGAGGAGTCGCCCGGGGAAAGGGCGGTGTCTTTTCCTTTGCCTTTGTCGGCATCGGGGACTGTCCTGCTATTAGCGGTAATCAAGGAGTTTCAATAGGAGGGTGACAGACCAAGGACTGAAGCGATTGGTTTTATTGGGTCATAACGGCCCTCGTAGATGTAGGCGATCAGGAAGTGGAAGATACTCGGGTCGTCATCGGGGAAGTGGAGCGCTTGCTTGTTAGACTCGAGGAAGCCGCCGCAGAGGGCCTTTTCAAAGTACTCATACTTGATTAGGATATCCCGGTGAACCTGTGGATGATCAGTATGTGCGTCTCGCATGCTCTATGAGCTGCCATGAACGCTCACGTAAAATGTCGCCGTATGAGGATGCTCGCCCACGTAGAGTGGGACCATGGGAGAGCTATATCGTCTGCTCGGCGCATTAGAGACGACATGATCATAGTGGTAACCGTAACAGAAGAGTACATGTTACTGTGCTATGGAAAACTGAAGGCAGCGTCAAGGGGCAACACCACGATGTGTTCAGGGGTGAAGATAGCCACCATAATGATCGGCACCAAGCATTTACAGGTGCGGGGCAGGACGGCTGAGAAACATCCAAACATACCCATCGACGGTCGTAAGCCACAGGTCTTCCTTAGGGTCCAGAACCTCCTTACGATCAATGCCCACAGGCAGAGATTCTAAAACGATCACATCTGGCAGAGTCGAAGTCGGAGCTCTCATGACATCTTCCAGGGTCCTCGGTACTGCTTGGCCGGCGTCAACGGTGGAGGAGGAGCTCCCCTCACCGCCTCCAACAGCTCCATTGCCCGTCTCGCTGACAGGTGCTACCCCAGATTCTGGCGCGCTTGCGCTAGATGCTGACATCGGGTCAGCAAGCGAGCCCTGGAAACGATCGACCAAACAGTCTGTCTGGAAGGGAGAGGATCCTCAAACGGCACGACGAGGTAGGCGTGAAGTATACTGAATGCAGTGCACAGGGTGCGTAAAGCCGGCTTGAGGTTCTTTGCTTGTGGGAATGCGACAGAGTGAAGGGGGACTGAGGCGAAGTGCGGCTCGAGCTCAAACTCGGGAGCGGGCTAGTCCAGATAAAGAGAGCAGACATCAAAGAGGCGACCCCCCGGCGGAAGGCGGGCTGAACACCACATGTGCACTTTGAGCTAGTGGAACTGGGGTGCGGCGTGTGACATCCCAGATGCGTGTAAGTGTGCACCCCAAAAACCGCCTTCCCGAAGGTTGCTCGGCTTTGCAGCGCGGTATGACTTTAGAAGTGTGGGTGGTTGTTCGAGAAAATGCCAGAGTGTTGAGATGGCGCTTCACTTTCCAGGCAGCCACACACCTTGGTTGCGACTATCATTCGACGACAGCGGATGGTTGCATGTGTGCTTCCCACCCACTTTGTGTGGCAGACGAGGCCGAGGGTAGGTAACGAGGCACCTCTCCTTTCCCCGTCAGGTTCCTCAGAGTCGCAATAGCCCGAGTTACCGAGTGTCTGCTCTTAGCGACCTCTTGCGCTGTCAATATGTAATGCGCTGCGAAGGTGTGCCGTTGCTGGTCCTGCCCTTCCCGGTTGTTGGATGCCTCGTTTGCGTCGCAGAAGACGGTTCGTTGAGTGTGATACATGGCTACATGTACCAACCATCACTTTACGACCGTTGGTCGCCGCAACATATATTAAGCCTTGCGCCGACGACCCGAGCTTGTAACATCGTACGGACGGAGCTTCTACGCCTGTCTCGTCTGACAGCATTTTCGGAAGGAGAGGGAGAGCCATTTCAGAGGCGACCTAATCAGGAGCGATTCTTGCCGTGAGACATTCGAGACTTTCCAGACCAAGGCCGAAAAAGCCTCTCTTCTAACCGTCTCCTCACCTTCTATAGAACACGATGCCCAATTGCAACGGCAGCGGCAGCGGCTTGCTGAGCGACGTATTCGAATTACTCTTCTGAATTGTAAAAGCACACAGAGCTTTCTTTCGCGGACTACCGGGCTCTAGGACGTCCACAGAAGCGCCCCGTCCTGCATGCCTCGCGCATCTCGCGCATGGCGGCGTTACGAGTCGCATGCGCACTACAACTTAGCTGCATGCATGATGGGATCCATAGCCCGTTCCGGCCGCCTTTTCCTTGGGAGCCGCCATGACTGGTCGCACAGTCGCTCTTCCGTTGCCTGATTGTTCCTCTTTGCCTGGCATCGTGCCAAGGCGCGGTGTCGTTGGCTCATTTCGAGGAGTATTAGAAACGGATTTCACGCATTTTGTGCTCGATGTTTTCACCCCGTGAGAAGATCGGAAGATTTGTGAAATCCTGACCAGATTGATTGTTTCACGATATGATGTGGTAACAACTTTGCTGATCCCTAACATTGACGAGTAGCAGCTTTCACCTGTTTTCCGATGTGTCGCCCAGGTTTGCTGTTTCGGAGGTTCCGTGATCGCGGCACATGATGCTGTCGTACTCGGCACCCAAGTTTTGGAGTGCGATATTGTTAACCATGGCTGTCATGTGAACATATCCTGATGTCTTGTCAGGTCTTTGCAAGGACTAGTCCATTCTAACATCTGCTTGTTGCTCGAGTCGATGATATTCATCTACGGTTCCGATACGTCCAGACCAATCGCCAGTCGTATAGCGATATACCCAACCATAAAGCTCAATCAAGTAGATAGATGATAGCGGGGTGAATGTTCTGCACAAGTCAATTCATTCTTCGTCCAGATCCTGCTGCATCTGGGCCTGCCAGATCCTGTTCGCCGAGTCGGTAATGACTTTCGCCTTCGCGAGCAGCTTCTCTGCATATCTTTCTTCATCTCTCGTCTCAAGTCGTACCTTGGCGGGCTGAGCTTGCATGAGGACGGGCACAAGTTCTTTGGGATCCGCATTGGCGACCGCGGCTACCGTTTTAAAGCCAGTGTCCCAGAAGACGCGCGCTGTCCTGCTCTTTACAAACGTGATCTTCGCCAACTCCAAAAGGTCAAACCTCGCCCCTGCCTTCAACCTGTCGGAAAAGTGGTCCAGAGCAGCGGCCATCGCGCCCCAGCCCATGTGTTCACAGAACTTGATCAACCCAGCAGCGAACCCTTGGCAGGTTTGTGCAAGCGTTTGCACGGCGCCACGGGGACTGCCGTACATTTGAGCGACGCGGTGGGTAGGGACCTCATTGCAGAGGTCGCGCAGCTGTAGCGCCAAATAGAACCTCTGGTATCGTCGAGCGATATCCCTCTCTTCTGGAGTTGACTCTTTCAGTGTCCCCCCGTGAAGCCTGCATTTTGGGTAAGTACATACGAGGCGAGCAGTTATCGGGGGTGGTGAACCTACATCCTGTTTAGCACCGTAGGCTTTAAGCCGAGAATACTCATCACTCTGAGCCCGTTTTCGTCTAGTTTTTCCATTTCGTTCCAGAATACGCGCCAGTCGATGTTTCCTCCACCAAGGTCGTACACCGGTGTGAAGTTGTAGAGAACGTGCATATCGCCATCCATGACGAAGCCCTGAAGAGCCATCATCATTTCCTTGTGTATGAATACACCATCATCAGGGTCAAACGCGGATGCTACTATTGCCTTTCCCAGCCGGGTTGCTTGATAGTTAGAGAAATCGTCGACCGTGATGAAGCCCATAGCCCTGAGATCTGTAAGGCTTTCCTGCACATTTCTCTGTATGGATTCAGCATCCGCCGAGTGAGAGAGCATTGTCCTGCTGATGTAATCGTCCAGCGTTTCTTGACTTGTGGCGAGCTTGATTGCGATGACTTCTAGTATTGCTCTTTGCACCCGACGTTTGTCGGAGATGAGGCAGCTCGATATTTGCGGTAGTTCAGCTTGCATCAGGTCGACCACGCTCTCCAGGTCTCTGCGCTGACAGCAGAGATATGTCTCGCCAACCTCATCTTTCCCTTTCCTGCCGGCTCTACCTCTCATCTGGCGCAGGAGTGACGGACCCACAAGATCACGGCCCATACGAGCGTTGTGCAGTATGACTCTCCTTGCCGGAAGATTGATCCCAGCGGCAAGAGAGCAAGTAGCGACGCAGACTTTCAGTACGCCACCGTCGTAGGCATTAGCAACAAGCTCCCTTTCTTCTATCGTCAGGCCGGCGTGGTGAAAGCCCACACCAAAAGGGATCGTCTGCTCCAGTGTCCGATCGAAGCCGATGCCTAGGCTTCTCAGCTCTGCGAGTAGGTCGATGCGCTTCTCACGGATCAGAGGATCTGTCTCGCTCAATGTGGGCATTACGCGGCTGATGAGCAGCGCGTCGGCCTCGCAGCCCGCACGGCTGCCGGCGAAGACCAAAGCTCCATAGCCTGAACGAGCTGTTTCGCTTGCAAGTGCAACAACCGCATTCAGTACGGGATCTGCCAACTCCTTATGAGGGGAAGGCTTCACCACCCTGGTCGGCTGGACTTGGGGCTGAGTAGATGGTGGCCCGCCATTCAGTTGGGCGGCCATTTTTAGCAACTGACTGGTTGTCTCAGCCGGATATATCTTTCCTTCACAAACCAGATGCTCTTCTATCGGCACTGGTTGGTATTTCGTTTCATAACAGTGACCCTGCAGCCAGGTCTTGAGGAGATTGATGTTCTTCGCGTGTCAGCACTGACTATGCATAAGTTGTGAGAGGGCTTACGGTCAAGGTTGCACTCATCCCGACTATTTGCACTTGTTGACTCAAGCAGAGCATCTTGGTGGCCATGAGTTCCATAAGATAGCCACGGTAATCGTCATCAATCATGTGAAGTTCATCAAGCACAACAATCTTCAAGTTGGTAATCGAGCAGTCACCTATCGCGGTATTGACCAGGGTGTTGGCCTGGAGAATATGTCAGAACGAATATGGCTATGTACGGCGGGCGACTGACCTTCTCTATCGTGCAGACACCGATATCAAAGTCATGCCACGTTGCCCGAACCTTGCCTCCACCAAAGAAGCCAACGACCCTGATCGTGTCCTTATCAGGTCGTCTCGCCCATATTTTACCATCGTCTTTGTACGTTTGGCCAAGGGCTTCCCTCGATATGTCCTGGACAATGTTTCGAAGCCATCTGACTTTCTCCTGAACTAGCGCAACATATGGCAGCACCAGAATCGCTTTCGCTTCCCGGTCAGCGAGGACCTGCTTCAGCATCAGGATGTCAGCGACAAGGGACTTGCCGCCGCCTGTTGGCGCACTATATACTAAATTCCTATCTCCACTGAGGATTCCTGGGCCAAGCAGACAGTGTTTCTGCCATGGGTAAATACTCTTGATCCCTAGGCGCGAAAAGTGCGCCACCAGTTGCTTGGGTAAGCCATATATCGCGTGCCCAAGCGACAACGAAGGATCTTGCGTAGATCGAGGGGTAGAAGCAAACTGCTTGCGCTGTGTGTACTCCGACGGCCCGAGGGGCTCGTCGCCAGTATACTCTATGGCACTGGCTGTGAGGGTTGACAGTTCCTTGGGCAAAGTCGATGCCGACTGGAACTGGCCGAGCTGCTTCCCGGTACCGACATCCGAGAAAATGTCATGATCTTGGGCTAACTTCCGTTTTAGACCAACAACAGTTGTGTCTTGGTAGCTAACTGCCTGATTCTGTGCCGCCTGCAATGTAGTGGTGTGCCAGATGCCGGTGCTGTTTGCCATGGCCATCGGCTGGAAGCGAACAGATATCAGGAGAGGGCCTGCCTTCCATGAAGCAAACGAAACCAAAAGACAGTGCAAAGAGCAAAACAAGAGCAAAAAAGAGGTCGGAGGACGTCCAGACGCGTAAAATCAGACCAGAATGTTGCCCAGAACGAGGTTGCTAACGTGACGAAGCCTACCTTGGAGTAGGCAATGATCTTTGAGTGTGTACTTTCGCGGTTTGACGCGGTGTCACCTGAGCAATTATGTCCAGAGTCGAACGGGCTTCAGGCTGGGACCCACAGTACCCTGCGCTCTTCCTTTGGATACTTCGGCGGAGGCGGGACGTTCCCAACTTTCACTAACCCCTGCCCCTCTAGCGGACACTTTCGAGGCAGGCAGGAGAGCTACACATATAGTGTACCCAGTACAGGAACGCTGTCCTAGGCAGTTCAAAAACAGGCGCACACAGACCCCGCATGAAGTACTGCAACTTCAAACTCGGGAATCTGCTTCCCGCTAAGCGACTCCAGCTTGAGCATGCGTCATTGGCCGGCTGCCATTGTTCACAGGCGCCCAGAATTAGTATGTCGGAGCGCCAAAGAAGGCTGGCAAATGGACTTCCATAATGTGACGCGAGGGCTTGAGGCTGGAGCAATAGGTCGACTACCACTCAAGCGCTTGGAATTTCTGCAGACCTCTCGGAAGCAGTACAAGACGGCTCACTGCCTCAGGCATCTTGGAAGAGTTTTCAAAAGATCTGCTTCAAACTAGGTGTTTTAACCTCGACAGTCTGGGGATCACAGGTACTTCTGCCAGTGCCTTCCTTTGAATGCAAGATCACACTTGCCTGAGCAGGAGTTTTGAGGCTGCCTGATATCACACCGAAGGTTGGACTTCCGCGCAAATACCGAATATTGCCACGGGATTCTTTTGGAATGTACGGGCCTGTCTAGAAGCAGGTGCATATGCTCACGATGTCAGGGCGATGTGGTTCTAGCTGGTTGGCAGATGTGTGGGATTTGGAGACTACCTGGTCTACATGAAGGATGTGACCGCTGAGCGGGGTTTATTTTCAGAGGGCGCAAGCAACTCCTACCGCCATCTTCCCGGGGGGTTCTTCTCCGAAACTTCTATTATCCCTGCCGTGCCAAGCGAGAACATATCTTACATGTCAGTTTGACCTTGAAACACGAGGCCAATGTGTTTGGAGGCACACAGTACCGGGCGACAAGGAAATCGCTTCAAATATCCAATGGCTCAGGCTTGCCATAATGAAGGAGATGGACTATTCTGTAATGCTGTAATGCCGTAATGTCCGCAACCTCTTCGCGCAGCTTCATTTGATGACATCCTTCAAAGTGATCACCGTAGAGTCGCCGTGTGGATCGGCACGTCATGGCTTGGGGCTAGGCCCAGCGACTTGCTTGTCCAGGAGAAGTTGAGGACAGCCCCTAGCTATCACCCTCGACGCCTCTCCAGCTTGATCCTCGTTTCTCCAGTCTCGCTCACCACACCGTAAAGTCAAATTGTAGCGCCATCCGGCTGACCGGAATATCAAATGATTAACAAGGTTCAAGACAGGTCCGGTTAGCCGCGCAAGACCACTGTGGTAAGGAATCGCTGAGCAGGAATTAACACGCAGTAACCAATTTGATCGTGGGAATAAAACCCTTCAGAAAGTGGAAACCACTAACGATGGTCCAGAGAGTCAGGCATCCCCGTCTCCCCCGGCAGATGCCGGGACACCGCCGAATTTCGCTGTTGGTGACGTGTTGAGTACATTACGGCTAAGGTAGATCGTACCTGTCGAGCACCGTTGCCTATTGCTGTTCGACATTATTGAGCGACTTTGCCTCTTAGATACTATAGGCATGCGGCCAAACGCCTGCTGTAGAGCCGTGGGATTACAGATGTTAGCGCATTACTGACCTTGATAACCCAATACAGGCATATCGCCAGCGTACGATCTGTTGTGCAATAGTCCAATCTTCTAGTCTTCTAATTGCGTAGTCTTCGTTCATTCGCACCTGATTGTACAGGACATACTTCACTGTCTTGGTTTCCAGCGACTTTGCGATATGTCCCTCAAGAAATATGCGTGTCGGGGTAACTCACTAACAGCGTAGTCCTACCACAGGCCTTGGAGGCAGGACGAGGTGGAGCAAGCCTCGCCATTTCGATATCCAGGTACCATGTGAGATGCCTAAAAGGAGAGTCAGGCAAAAAGAGCACTCCTAGGCTCTCTTAGTATCAACATGGTCAAATTAAGACTGGGTCTGCGAGCTGTGGAAATATGCACAAAGTTTTGCTGAAGTTGGTGGTTAGGGACTGTAGGCATGAAGTCAAAAGAAACAGAGCGGGCATTTGGGGGGAAACGGAACGAGCGATGATGCAAGGAACATCCCGCCGCCACCCAGGGTAATTGCAACCTCGCACTATCGTACAACGCTCAATTCATTGCTAAGATCCGACCGACCCGACATCTCATGTTTTTAAAACCCTGATGATCAAGCGTGCTCATCATCGGATTCACATCGGTATTTTGTTCTTCGCAGGCACAGTGCTGTACATAACTCAGCCTCCTGATGTATCCTTGGTTGTTTGGTGGCCAAAATGCGCAGAAGTGGATGCAAGGCTCATTGAACCTGACCGCCCACCAATGCGCAAAGCGACACACACATGCCACGTCAAAGTTGTCGCGCTGACCCTTTCCAAACTCTATCAGCCGGGTTAAAAGGAGAGCGAGCCCCTCTGTACGTTAACATCCTGTGGTGTTCTCGACCTAGCTAAGCATTCCAGTTGGACGGGATCGGCTCGATTACTTGCAACCCTGTGGCAGCTATAAGCGGCATCGCGATATTAAGATATTGCGTCGCTGTCGATGAGTTGGGTCAGCTGATGAGCTTCAAGGAACAGCCGCTCACAAATGCTCGCGATATCGAACAGTTGTCTGCTTCACCGCATGGCTGGCTATTTGAGCTGGGATGGAGTGATGTTGTCTGGAGGTTGAGAACGCTAGTACCTCGCTATAAAGTACCGCTGCGAAACTTACAGATCTATCATTAGCGGAGATTTGCCACACCAGCTATCCCTGCAGGTACGCAGTCGCGAAGTACTTTTGGGCGCTAGTGTGAGGCCCCACTTAGCCGAAGAAGACGTGTTGTCGATGCCAAAAGAGCAGCCGTAGCAGTTCCAAGCCCTGCTCGGCCGGGGGGTGGGTGGAAGGTGGAAGGTGGGGATGTGGCACGCGCAAGGGATCCGGATCAACACAAGAATGGGATGGGCTGGATGGGCTTGGAATATGGACCAGACCAAGGAGGACCCAGCAGGGCAATTCTTTCCATCATTTTGCATGGATTGAGGTACACGTACGGGCTTGATGGGCGTCGCCTTGCCCAGTCCCAAACGTCCCAAATCTCCCTCCTACCCAATCCAGATGCACCCCATTATTTCAGCAGCTTTTTGTACAAGCGAATCCAATCAAATCCGCGGCAAATCCACGATCATGACTGCTGTCCCGTCATCCCTCTTTCAGTCGCAGAGTCGCAGCCAGAAGGTCAAGCAGTCTAGCTTAGCGTCCGTGGCATGTCAGATATGGCTATGTGCACAAAGTCTCCCAGACACACACGTCGCTAAAAATGATGGGCGATGACTTGAGGATGAGCTGTGTCTCTCTCTCTCTCTGTGTCTCGCTCTATCGCTCTCTCGTCATGCTTCCTAATAACTCCCCTACTATGTAGTTAGACTCCCGTCCGTATCGAGTTTCCGGTCAGGTGTGTGCATCGTCTTGTGCTATCTCCTTGACGTCCGGTCTGGTCTGAACTGGTCCCGGTCGGATCCCAAGGTCCCATAATAATAACAACTCTACCTCCCGGTGGTACCTCATTGCCGACTTGCCTTTCACCTATCCATCTCTGCCTGGACCTAACATTTTGCGTAGCTACATAAAACCGTGACCCCAAAGGGACCCCGTAACACGTACCAGGCTACCTTGCCTTGCACCCAAATGGCACCTTGCCCGTAGTCTTGGCTATTTGATGTTGCTTAGCTCGTCTCGATTCAACTTCTTCTTCCACCATCCATCTTATTACCTTTCTTTCCCATTTTCCTTCCGCCCACACCACAACATTTTCCACGATATATCCCTCTTACCTTCCCTTTTCTTTTTTTTCTATCGAGCCTCGACACGCCACACAACATCGTCAGAAGCGGATCCGCGGTTTACCCACGCTCCCTATCTCAACCCCCAGGACCCTTTTCTCGCTTGGATTTCACCAACCCCGGTCAAACATCTTCCCGTCTTCACTCTTATATACGCTTCTGCGTCGCCGCCGCCACTTTGACTCTCGCCCATACTCGCACTTCCGCCTCTGCACCTGAAGTAAAGCGGTTCTCGTTCTATCAGCGCCGACATACCGACCTCGCCTGTGTTCCCTGCAGATTGCCCTATTCTTTCTTTCGTATCTGGTTGATCCTTCTGTTCCGGATTTCTTGTGTCTCCCTTTACCCACACCAGCACATGTAATCTCCCAAGCCCCGTCTTATGGATTTGGCATTGGCCCCGTCGGGTTTTACGCATCACCACTCATCCATCGTCCTCGTCGCTCGTCTTTCATCACGACAAGCGCTGGGACGATTCGCGGAGCTCCTTCGGTAGCCGCTCTTCTGGGTTTGGAGCATCATGTCTCCCAAAACTCAGAATGTGCTAGGCGCCTCTGAGGGTAATTCCGGCACGTCTACTCCATCTGCCGCCAAAGACACGCCAGGAATGACTTCTTCAAGACGGCAATCCCTTGCCTCCGCCGTCAACGAGACTGTCTCAGCTGTACTTAACATGTCAGATCCACCACCAAATTCTGGAAATGACTCTGCATCATCATCACAGGCACAGGAAAAGCCTGTCGGGAATGGATTAAGACCGGCGGCTGCCAAAGAAACCGGCTCTGGAACGGCATCACCTTACGGGACGCGGTCTCGCAATCGCACTGGGGCATCACGTCCCAACTACGCAGAGGACAAAGACCTCGACGCGGAAATGTTTGAGCCCGACCGTCGAGATGATGATTCGAAAAAAACCGCCAAACAGGCTGGTTCGGCGGGTGCGTCACAAGGGGCAGCAGCAGCCCCACGCCCCAGCAATGGATCATCGTCGCGAAAACCACTGCCCACAGAAAGCACTCACCACGCCGCCAACAAGGAGCAGACATCGACATCGACGGGTAACTCTACGCCCGCTGCCGCGGCTACTCCTGCTCCATCAACCCAGCCCAGCAGGAAGCGGAAGGCTGCCGCTTCGCAAGCGTCAACTCCCCAGGCAAGCCATGTACAACAAACATCATCAAATGGTTCAACGACTACCGTGCAGAAGCGACCCGCCGTGGTTTCGCAAAACGGAATTGGCTATTCTGAAACGAACATGCTCACATTTGAAAACTGTGCCGGCATGCCAAAAAATGGCAAAATGATCGCCGACGACGGAACAGTATTGGAGGTCAATGGTGAGTGCAATTTGCTGGAGTTTTAGTTTTTGTTCATCACGTCTACATTTTTTTTGGGAGGTGGCGGGTGCTTCTTGTTCGTCCCCAATGTGTCGCTAACCTGGACCGCCAGATCACGTCTACTTGGTTTGTGAGCCGCCTGGCGAGCCTTACTACCTTGGTCGCATCATGGAATTTCTTCATCAGAGGAACGATGTCAATTTGCCCGTCGATGCGTTACGCGTCAATTGGTACTACCGGCCCAAGGACATCGGGCGCAAGGTGCAAGACACAAGGCTTGTCTTCGCCACGATGCACTCCGACATAAGCCCTCTGACATCGCTGCGCGGAAAGTGTCAGATCAAGCACAAGGCCGAAGTTGGCAACCTGGCCGAGTACAAGCGGCAGCCAGACTCCTTCTGGTATGAGAAGCTGTACGACCGGTACATTCAGAAAAACTACGAGGTCATCCCGACAAAGCAGATCGTCAACGTGCCAGAGCGCGTGAAGAAGGTTCTGGATGAGCGGTGGAAGTTTATCCTGGTTGAGCAGGGACGAGGCAAGGAGCTGACGAGCGCCGTGAAGCTGTGCAAGCGATGTAGCGGCTACTGTGCAAGGTAAGTTGTGGACATGTGTGGCTTTTTGGGAAGTCCAACGTTTCCACCTCCCCACCCCCCTGGCCCGTCCATGTGTTGGTTCGTTTATGAGCCCCACTCTCCTCCGGCCGCACGGATGGAGGGCGGAGCCTTTTTCGGGCGACCAATGGAAACGACCAATAAGCGGGGCCAGCAATTGCTGACACATCTTTCTCAGCAACGATTCGGTGGACTGTGCGGTCTGCAAGAACACGTACCACATGAACTGTGTGCGCCCACCCCTGCTCAAGAAGCCGTCACGTGGCTTTGCCTGGTCCTGTGCTGCATGCAGCCGAGCCCAGGAACGGAAGCTCGAGGCACGCAACACGCCTAATATCCATGATTCTGGCGTCGAAGCCGAGGAGGAAGACTTTGTAGACGATGATGAGGATGATATTCCTGATACCTGTCGCACCAGTCCTGCCGAAGAAGACCCCCACGAACCCGCCACTGCCGAGCAGATTTACCACGCCAGCCTTTGGCCTTACAGGTATCTAGGAATTCATTGTAAGGTCGAAGATGCACTGGATTACGATGACCGCATTTTCCCCCGTGCCAGCACGAGATTGGGCCCTCGCCATCAGGCAAACGTCGTGCCATGGTACGGGCGGCCTGTGGTATATGTCAAACCGCTGGAAATAAAGAAATCCGGTAAGAAAAATGATAAGATCAGCAAGGAAATGCAGGCGGCAATCGAAGCGGAAAAGATCAAGAGGGAAACTCGACCGAAATGGATCCAGGATGAACCGCCAGGATACGTCGAGCGCGGCGGGGACTACGAGGATGGCGATCCTAACGCCACGTCAACCTTGCTTTGGAAACCAGCAGAGGATGCCGGTGCCAAGATCTCTGGAGAAGAAATCGACAGTTATATGGCCAAAGCGAAGGCGATGGCGACGACGCTGGGCCTTCCTCCCCGGTCTACCAACCTGCAGGATGTGGCGAGAGATCTGCTGTTTAAGAACAAGTACGACCCAGATAAGGCACTGAAAGAGCTACCGAAGGTAGAGAAGGCTGCTTTCAAGGAGCCCGAGCTTACGCCAGCCGAGTTGAAGAAATTCGAGGAAGGCGTGGCGAAGTATGGATCGGAGCTGCATCTCGTCTGGAAACATGTCAAGACAGTTAGCAAGACGATCAAGACCTCCACCATTGTTCGATTTTATTACACTTGGAAGAAATCTGAAAAGGGCAAGCAGATATGGGGCAATTACTCGCACAGAAAGGGCAAAAAGGACGCTAGAAAGGCTGAGGAAGCCGCCAACAAGCTTGCGGACGACGTGGCCGATGTTGTGGATGATTCTGCTTTCGACGCTGACAAGGCTGCGGAGAGGAAGAAGGGCTTCATTTGCAAGTTCTGCTCAACCAAGACTTCGCGGCAGTGGAGACGAGCCCCAAATGTCACCCAAGCGGTGTTGACCGAGAATGGCAACAAAAATGCGAACAAGGACAAGAACGGTCAGTACATCCAAGCCCTTTGTCGACGATGTGCCGAACTCTGGCGTCGATACGCGATCCAGTGGGAGGACATTGATGAGGTCGCGAAGAAGGTCGCACAGACCGGTGGAAAGGGCTGGAGGAAGAAGGTGGACGAGGAGCTTTACAAGGAACTCGTCGCCGCTGATGAGATGATGAATAACACGCGTTACCTCACACCCCCTCCGGCTACAACCACGACTGGCAGCGCTGCTGCCTCCGTCACTGGGCAAACCAACGAGCCGGCAAGGAAGAAGCTCAAGACATCCGCCGACAAGACAGACAAGGATTCGGATCGAGCCTCGGATGTCGGCAGCACAGCTGGCGCAGTGCAGGCAAAGAAGAAGGAAAAGGTCATGGAAAAGCCTGCGCCGCCCCCTGTTCCGGAAATTCCGAAGCCCAAAGTCCTTCCTTGTGCTGTGTGTTTCCAGATGGAGCCAAGAGGCGACCAGCATGTCTCATGCAAAGAGTGCCGCATGACTGTTCATCGGAACTGCTACGGCATCGTCGACAACAGGGCTCCGAAGAAGTGGACGTGCGATATGTGCCTCAATGATAAGAGCCCGCAGGTGTCGATTGTAAGTCTGCACCGATCCCGGAGAATACCGCTACTAGTTACTGATGATTCTGATTAGCATTACAAATGTGTACTATGTCCTGTAGAGTACACTGAGCATGACTTTGTCGAGCCGCCGAAGATCTCGCACAAGAAGAAAACCGAGAAGGAAAAGGAGCGCGAGAGGGTAGAAAAGGAAGCAGCGCTGAAGGCTGCCGAGTACTACAAACAGAAGCAGATCGACATGAATCGCCCCGTTAACCCTCGCGAACCTCTCAAGCGTACCGCCGACAACAACTGGGTTCATGTTACCTGCGCCGTCTTTACGCCCGAGGTCAAATTCGGCTTGGCTAAAGCTCTCAACCCAGCTGAGGGGATTCCATCAATACCCAGGTCTCGGTATGCAGAGACGTGCAAAGCGTGCAAGAAGACGGGTGGAGCGTGTGTTTCTTGCGTACAGTGTCACGCCTCAGTGCACGTTGAGTGTGCCCACTACGCGGGCTATGTTCTCGGGTTTTCTTTTACGCCCGTCAAGGCTTCTCGACGTGACCAACACAACATCGTGACGATGAACGGACAAACAGGGGTGATGTCAGCTGTGGTGTCTTGCAAAGAGCATTCGGTTCCCGGTGTCATGAGACAGACCGTGCTTTCCATGCACGAGCAAGTGGATGACACAGGCCTCAATGCCCTTCAGCTCTACGTGCAGAACTTCAAACAGGCCGACCTGACCCTTACTGGGTGCGCGAGAAAGGCGAATCAAATATCTTTGGCGGCAAAGACGTCTGCAACAGCTGTTCAGGTGGCAGCTCCGAACCGACGAGGGTCACTTACGACCATCGTCACCGGCGAGAGCGGATCAAGCAGCCCACCGGCGATCCAGACTGGGGGTAAGGTCTGCCTAACTTGTGGGATCGACACCAGTCCCAAATGGTATCCCATCGACCAGGACCAGGAACGGGGCCTGACGAACGGCTATTACGGTAACCTTGGGACGGAAGCGCAGAAATTTGTTGAGCAACGGAGCTTTCAATGCCACAAGTGCAAGAAGACAAATCGCCAACCAAACCCTCATCCGGCAAGGGAGAAGACGCCAGGAGCCGAGCCGCTTAGGCAAGCAGCTGCTGCTCTTGCGGCTCCGGCAGTAGCAACGCCTCCAGCGCATGTGGAGCTTGGCCCAGCGAACAGAGGTCCCTACACATGGTCGCCGCCGCCACCAGCTCCTGCATCGATGCCTCTACCACCACAAAGTCAGCTACAGGCCCCGGCCATGTCTACCATGGCAGTGCCAATGATACCACCAGTGCAGGCTCCTCCCCCGATAGCACCCCCTCAACTGCCGCCAACAATTGCTCCTCGTGGTGGTCCCCCTATCCCACCGCATCCGTACTCGTTGGCAACGGCACCTCACTCGTCTCATTCGTCACACCTGTTTGGCGACTGGCACCGTAACCAGCCACAGAGCCTGCCTCAGCATGGACAGATACCTGTCCACAGCCACCGAGAGATCAACGGCGGTCCTCCTCCTCTACCGCCGCAGAGTTCGGGTCCTCCCCTCGCTCCTCCGAACCACCTCAGACCACCGCCAATGTCGAGCATGGCACACCCAGGCCCTCCACCACCACCATCGCATAGCCCATATATGGCTCAACCACCCTATATGAACGGCCAACCACCATCTCCGCGGCGCCACAGTGGTAGTCAACCTCTTCAGAACGGCGGCCCATACATGCCGAGTCACCACGGGATGAGCTATCCGGCGCCGCCGCCGCCGCCACCACCACACTCTCCAGAGTACTCGAACGGTCCAAGCAGGATGTCTCTTCTCCGTGACAGGCCGATGGAGAGACCACCCATGTATCCACCACAGGCAAGCCCTCCCCTTTCGCGTGACGGCCCACCACCTCTCAATCGCGATCCGGTGCCTCCGAGGGAAAACAGGCCAGCCAGCGGTGCGAGCGCTAGTCCGTCACTGCGGAATTTACTGTCTTAGCATGGCGATATTCCCTATCCACCGGACAGCGGTGCTGGACTTCCAGGCAGGGACACGGTATATCTCAAGGAGAATCGGCCTGTTAGCCATGGGAGCTCTGGTCCATCGCTGCAGGAATTCTTGTCTGGGAACGATGATACGAACCTTGCGTACCGGAAAGGGCTAATGGGGGAAGCGTACCGTCTGAGAAATTGAACGGATTAAGTTCTTCCACGAGCGTATGGAGGTGGCCGACGAGCGACTGACTGCTTGCGAGCAGTATTCCATGTAATATGATATTTGTGTATTTTTGCGATAGGTTTCAAGAGCAGGAGGCGTTCGGGCATTGTTTGCGAGACGACTGGGGACAACAAAACAGACAGTATAGTTAGCTGTCTGAAGGCAAGAGGAGTTTGCGTGTTAGACGTGTAGACAGCCACAAATGGCTCATTGTCGTTGAGAAACACCTCCATGCTGTGGCCGTATGTACACACCACGGACAGTGCAATACGATGTTACAAATATGGATCATCTAGGCAAATGACTGTGACCGTATCTATGCGTGATGGTCCGAGGCTATCCCCGCCCTGAGCGGATCGTGACTGGAGATATGACAAGACCAACAGCATGTGGAGGAGCTACTTTGACTAAAACTTCCTTATCAACCGCCACTGTGGGTGGGGGGGTTCTGGAGCAGCAATTCAGCTCGTTTGCCAATCCCGTCCAAATAAGTGCCCCTGCTGTTATTCAGTACTGCTAACCTACACCTATACACTCTCTTTCCCACAATATAACGATCAATCATGGACGACGCCAAGGGTCTAGCAATCGCCTTTGAGGAGGCTCAGACTAGCTTTGACGAGGGCGGTATTCCCGTACGGCAAACCCCCTTCCCTACAGAAGTTCTTCCAAAACCTCCTGCTTGTGTGAAAAATCTCGAGACTCACGATGGGGCGTTGTTTATGTGTAGATCGGTGCCGCCCTGATTTCAGCGGACGGCAAGCTCCTCGGACGGGGCCACAACATGCGTGTCCAGCTCGGCTCGGCCATCCACCATGTGAGTTCTACTAATTACACGCTATTGGTATCAGACAGAGTAGACAAGAAGGCAAAAAGACTGACCAGGGTCGCGTAGGGTGAAACATCAGCGCTCTTCAACTCCGGGCGTCTCCCGGCGAGGGCCTACCAGGGTACGGCGAGGTCAAACCCCCATCTTAATCAAGGTAGAGTGTTACTGATCACGATAGTTAAACCTATCCAGGAAGCACAATGTACACGACCCTCTCGCCCTGCGACATGTGCACGGGCGCGTGCCTGCTGTACGGCATCTCGCGTGTGGTGATTGGCGAGAACAAGAACTTTCTTGGCGGAGAGGCGTACCTCAAGCAGCGAGGCGTGGATGTCGTGGTGGTCGGCGACGCGCGGTGCACGCAGCTGATGGACCGGTTCATCGAGGAGAAGCCGGAGGTGTGGAACGAGGACATCGGGGTGGAGGAGAGGGTGTACAGTAAGGAGGGTGTTAAGCCGTCTTCTTGAGGCGGTTTCGGAGGGATGTGGATGGAAGGTTGGGTGTGCAATCATGTATGTGTCGTGCCGATCATGTCTTTAGATTGTCATGAGCGTAGTCTGATTACCAGACAAATTTATGCTAGGCACCCGAAAAAGACGATGCTACCGAACTTGAGGTGACGGTCAATGTTGTCACTAGACACTCACTTGTAGGGATGTGAACGCCACTGCAAAATGGGATGGAGTAGCTGCAACATTTATTCAAAAAGACCTTAAGCCTTTCGCTCTGCAAGATAAATGACTTCTCTATAGAGGCAAACGCTTTCCAACATCCAATATCTTCAGCTCAACCGTCTCGAACAACGTCCTCGCACAACTAATCCAGCACATCATCCCTCAACCTGCACAGCTCGGTGAGCACCTCCTCGGATCTCGCCCTCAAAGCATTGTGATACAGCCCGTTCGTCTCATACACCTTGATCCCCTTGACCATCTGTGCCGTCTCCCGCGCGAGGCCCAAGTCGACGTACATGTCCTCGACAAAGCTGACGGCGTAGACGGGCACGTCGTTCCTGCGCAGGGCGTCCTCGTCGTAGAGCTCCTCCCACCCGTCGTACCTGGCCAGCAAGTCCGCGGCGTCCTTCAGCCCGGCGAGCTCGGGGAAGGTGTCGAAGTGGAAGGGGAAGACCATCTCGCCCGTGAAGAAGACGGGTTCTCCGGCGGGCGGGATGGTCAGCTCTGGAGCGGCCTTGCGGGGTTCCGGTAGCCAGGAGAACTCCTTCAGCTGGCTTCCGACGCGCGCCGCGGCCCAGTTGGACGCGACGCCGGGCTTGTAGCAGTAAATCGCCTCGTGGAGGATGGCATAGATGGGCGCGATGTCGAACGAGAGGTTCTGCTCAAAGGCGATCAGGGTTGCGCGGGTCAAGAAGTTGAACTGGTCGAGATCGGCTGCCATTCTCAGTACTTGAGCGTGGATGGCGTTCAGTCCGCTGTGCATGCCGAAGGCGATGCCAATGCTCAGGAACCGGGCCACAGTCAAAACACCGCCGCCCGGCAGGGGTATGGCGTCGCCTTGCGTGTGTGCAATATGGCTGACTATCTGCTTGACCCGCTCGATGTCTTCGGGAAACTTGGCATAGTACGCCCGATTACGGTGTATGACCTTTTTGAAGGTCGCTTCATAAACGGTTTCTGGAGTTTTGCCCACGGGGGCAAGACCTCCGGTCATGAAGGATTCGCGGAGTGATCCGGGATATTTTGAGAGATATGTCAGGGACACAAAGCCGCCGAAGGATTGACCGATGATGGACCACTGCTTCTTGTCCTTGGGGAAGTCTTCCGTCAGACACAATCTGACGGCTTCCAGATCTCGGACGATGCTGTCCTGGCGGAAGAGTTTGAGATAGTCGGCTTGCACGGCGGCATCGCCCAGCTGTGTCACATGTCTGGCGTTAATGGGCGTGCTGAGACCGGTGCCTCGATAGTCGAGGTATAGCAGCTGGTAGCCTCGGTCGAGGAAGTGCTTGGTCAGGGGTATATCTTGGGGCTGTTGGTTGCCAAACCCCGGCCCGCCTTCGAGGTATACAAGGAAAGGCTTCCGGGAGATCAACTCTGGTTGCGGACGTGCGGATGTCGCAGGTCTTTCCGACCTGTTGACGACTCTGCCAAACAGCTTCAGAGTGCCGGCCTGAGGGGCGGCATAGTTCTTTGGCACTTCGAAGAAAACCTCCGAAATATGCAGCAGTCCTACCGTCCGCATCAGTCCTTATCTAAGACGGTTGGCGGGAAGGGTCAAAGGGGATGGATATCACAGCAAGTGGGTTCATACCGGGCAGTACGTGCTGGCTGCGGCTTAGCAAGCGTGCCGGCCGGATGGCCATCTTCGCTAGTAATATATTTTGAGGAGCAGTTGGACGATTACTGTCAGAATATTCCGAGCTAGACACAGGGCGAGGTAGAGTAACGAGACGAGAAAGACTAGTCCCGCCGGCGTGGTGTCGACAGTCAGACGCCGGCGCAGAAGATGCCTATCAATACTTATTCTCCTGCTAAAGAAGAAGTCCATTAGCGCCAACACGTCCAAAGACTCCAGCTACCTCCTGGCCAACGTTACAATTCCGACCACGGTTCCGCCCAGTCCATTGTGCCAGAGTTATTCTCGCTCCTTCAATGCTCGAATTTACCCTTTTTCACCGCTCTTGGTTCAACTGCCTGTCCCGAAGGATGCGAGGGACTGGACCGTTGGTGTTAGGTAAGCAAGGATTACTGCTGCGGGGTTACACGATAATATCTTGCACGGTCCGGGCTTATCGGTAGTACGGTAGCGGCTCCGATCCACCTTCGGAGCTTCTTTAAAACCTGCAGAAACTGATTGCCGACTTAAACTTCAACTCTTCCACAAAACGCCAAACACTTCTAAACCATCATCAGAGCGTCACATGTCGTGTTTGCTCTGCTTCCACTAACATCTGCCATCAATGTGATGAACTACGTTCAACTGACGCAGACTCTGGCCGAGTCCTTCAACGCTCTTGCCGATGAGGTGCAGTCGTTGATTGACCACAAAACCATCCTGGAGCACAAGCTCAGGTTTGCCCACGAACAGGTAAGCCAGCGACATTTTCTGCATTTCCTCTTTCTTTACCCCTTTCCCTCTCATGATGAACACTTTAGCTCTAGATCCGTAGCAGGCCTCAGAAACCTAGCATCGTGGGGACTTATATGTTTTAATTTCTGACTACACTCAATGCTCTGTCACGCTTCTTTCTATGCCTCTCGGCTCTTATGCGGTATGCTAACTGAGCCCGGCCGCATTAGTACCAATATCTTGCCGACAAGTATGCTCCTGCTGTGCCTGAAGTGTCAGAGACCCTGGCTAAGCTCCAGCTCCCGCCTTCGCTTCAGTCCACTCTAGCGACCAAGAACGTTGTTCCCTTGCCGAGAAGCCTCCAAGGCGACGCGCAACATCAGATTGCCCTGTTCATCAGAGAGGGACGGAAAGTAGCTCGGAAAGTGACCACCGCGGCCGAGATGAGCAGCTCCAGCAGGGAGGCCTTGTCCACGACGCCTGGCACGGACAACTTGACCTCCCTGTCCACCGTACTAGAGCAGGATTTCACTGTCGAGGGGCAGAAAGGGCAGCTCAATTGCCCTTTCTCGTCCCAACAGCAGACCGCCCTGGACAGCGCTGCGCAGAATGCGAAAGATCAGGCGGACGTAGGCGTAGACGATCCCACTCCGCACCACTCGGCAGACCCCATCTGCGCGGCTATGTATGAAGAGAGTGTGCAGGCGCCGGCCCCCGCGGCAGCCAGCAATGCGCAATGTCCCATCCGTTTCTTGGATAAGCACTCGCCCGAAGAAATCGCACACTATGTCGAGACACATAAGCATGAAATCCCCCGCAGCCACGAGGTGTGCGTCCGGCGGTATCAGAGAAATGAGGAGCAGATAAGAAAGCTAGACGCCAAGTACGGCAACCTCGTCAATATGATATAAGATTTAAGTCAACTCCACAAACCCATGATGCCGGAAGGCGATCGCGAGATGGAGGAACATGACCGCGCCTCGACCAAGCGCGTCGAGAACTGGGCAAACGGCGTCAGTGAGAGTGAGACGGGCGATCCGGAAGTGCCGGAGGAGCAGCGGCCGCTCGAGCACGTCACAGATGACCGCGAGAGCCACTTCGACCGACCTTTGAAGGAGGTCCGCGTTGGAGAGTCGCCGAGCAGGCCGTGGGGTATATCCGTGCCTGTGTTCAATCCTTCGGAGCCGCACTACGATCATGGGCCGGAGTCTCCCCCTCCGGCACCGGTCCACATGCCCAAGCATGATCACGCTTCGACGTCGGAAGCAGCTCAGCGACCCACCGGCAAGTGTCCCTTCGACCATACCAAGTTCAACATGGGAAACATGGCGCAGGCATTCGAGCATATGGCTCCCGCAGCAGCATCTGCCAGTGCTGAGGCGGACAGACCGTACACGCCGGTTAAAAGCAGACCGCGGGGCGTGAACCTTTCGCCTATCCAGCCGACATTTGTGAACCCTCCTCCGCCTACACCTCCTGCGCCGGAAATCAAAGAAGACAAGCCTGCGGTGCAACCCCCTCCACAGATGGTGTTCAATATCTCCGGGCCTATCTTTATAGGATATCCGATGGAGCAGGCTATGCAGTTTATGCAGGCCTGGCAGGGACACCGCTGAGAGCAACTTTTTCGAGGTCTGTCGGGAGAGTCTATGGGATTCGAGAATAGATGGAAACGACCTTTTGAGGACTATGGTTCGCGGTGACCACATGGGACTTGTTTAGCGGGATTTGATTTAGCGATGGCGTTTGAGCTTCACGCTGAGGGAGTTTATCACGGTAGGCTGTGCAATATGGTAGTCGGCAGGCGCTTCTTGGTTTTAGTAATTTGACCCAATGATGATACCCTTATCTTCATTCGTACTGTATATGTCTGCGTATGTCCTTGAATACTTAAGCGTGCCACCTAGGGTCTGACAGTGGCTTCTTGCAAATCCTTCTACCGCCACTCTTCTATACTATATAGACTCCGACTCCCAATAACGCCATACAATGCAGTTACTCTATGTATCCAACACCTTCCTCATCAACCTCCTCCCTGCCTCTCAGCGAAGCTACTTCTTGCCGGGCTTATCAACGCCCTGCTCCTCGTCCCACCCGTCCGTATAGCCATTATCCTCTCCCCACAGCGAGATATCGTCCTCGTCCATCAACGCGGCAGAGTCCGCCTCGGCACCGTTCCTCATAAGTAGGCTCTCCTCGGTAGCGTCCTCGTACGCACCCGCCGCCAGTCCCCCGTCCTCTCCCTGCGCGGCGAGCGCCGCCGCCGCCGCCTCGGCCTCCAGCTCCGCCGCCCGCGCCATGGTCCGCCGGTAGATGACCAGCCCGACCACGGTGCCGACCACGCCTCCGAAGAGCATGCCCGCGTAGTTAATGGCCTTGTCACCGGCGGACATGGTGTCGCCTTCCTCTGCGAGCTTGGCGAGACGAGAGCCGATAAAGACGTGGACTAGGAGTTTCGGTCTTTTTTTACGGCATCAAATCTTAGCAGGTATTCTCCATCTCCACATAGAACATTCACAGAGCGCGAGAGGAACCGGAAAGGGACTCACGTAGCAAACAGCGTCCCGGCCGCAAACCCACCCACACTAACAGACGGTATCGTGGCCAGAAAGCCGTTAGACAGGCTATACGGCAGCGGACAGAACCGGATCGCAGTGAGCACCTTGATGCCGTCCCGGCGCAGGACCTGTCCCAGCGCCACGAAGCGCCTGTCCTTGCCGACCAGGGCGTGGACGTAGCCGCCCAGCACCCCCCTGCTGGCCACGAAGGCGGCCGTGGAGCCGCACACGGTGGCGGCGGCGGCGATGGGCCAGCCCAGCGGGAACCCGTACACGAAGCCGGCGAGCGTGACGGCGGAGCTGTAGCCGATGATGGGCGGGAAGCCGGTCAGGCAGATGAGCAGGAAGATGATGAGGGCGCCGGTGTAGTAGGGCAGGTCGCGCCAGGACTTGGCCACGGGCCCCAGGGCGGCGAAGATGGCGTGCGAGAAGACGGCGGCGGTTATGCCGAGGCCGAGGAGGAGGATGCCGGCCGCGACGACGAGGACGCGGTAGAGGGGCGTCAGGGAGAGGAAGAGGGCACGGGCGCGCAGGGCGAAGGTGGTCGCCGTGCGGATTGCGCGGAGGTAGATGGGTTCGTTCGAGTGGGAGGTTGTGCGGTGGAGGGAGTAGGGGCGGGTGGAGAGGCGGCGGGCGGAGGACGACCGGCGGGCCCAGACCGGGGGGTCGGGTATGGCGTTTAGCGAGGGGGAGGGACTGCGGGACGTGGGCGGGGAGGTCTGCGAAGACGGCGGGATGGCGAGTGCCGCGGCCGCAGCGGAGTGATGGTCTGCTGGCATGGTTGCGGTCGATGGTGTTGTTGTCGGTGTTGCGGAGTCGGTGGACGGTTGTGAGTGGTGCTCGCGGAGGGAGCGGACTTCGGGCGAGACGGAGAGGTCAAGGGCGGATGAGATCTCGATAGAGGGAGTGCGGTCTGAGGGTGCAATGGATAGACTACAGGACCGGTGCTAGCTGCCTTGAGTCATTGCTGTCTTTCAGCGGAGTATATGAAAAGAACGAAAGAAGAGTCGGTAGGTTATGCGATTGATACAGGTTGAGGGTGAGGTCCAGACCGAGACGGATCTGGAATTGCGGCGGAGCTAAGCTGAAGCTGACGGGAACGGAACCCCTGGAATAGGAATGTACTGTGCTATTTTGTAATGTATCCGGTACTGCGAAGCGCTGTTAGTCAGCAGACAGAACCCAAGAACCTGACACGCAATCTGAACCAAAAAAGAAAGAAGTTGGAAACTTGCAATGAATAGATGCGATGGACCTCAGGAGGTTGGAACAAGGAAAAGATGAAAAGTAGAGAGTCCTGGTTGTTGACCGAAGATGTGTCTGACCTAACGAGTTTCAGGACGACATCCGAAGTAAGGTACCTTTTGTACCACAGTACCTAGACATAATCCTTATCAGTCAGGTCTAGACTTAGACTAAGCCGGATATAAGACGCCCAGTGATGTAGTTTGCCGACGTCATACAGTATAGGCAGTACACAGTGACATATCGTCTCATGGCGCTCCTTTACTTAAAGAACTTATTGTTATTGTGATTTCTTCTTCATCGCCACGAGCTCTGGTACTAGTCCACCCCAGGCTAGACCTTTCACCATCTAAGCATCGCATAGGGATGCGGGCAAGCACCGCTAACCGCCATTGAGCATGCATCGTGAACCTCCTTCATCCTCCAGTCATCACCGAAGACGGTGTCCAGCCGGGCCTTTGGGAGGTTCCTTACCAGTGCCCGACGTGTCGCGTACCAGCAGTTTGACCTTGCCCTCGCCAATCTCCACACCCTGATCAAGGATGTCTACCTCCTCCTTTACCTCCTCCTCCTCCTTCTTTCTCGCGCCGCCCTCCCGCACAAGCGTCTTGTCCCAGCTCCTGGCGTCGATCCCCAAAATACCGCCCATGTTGTTCCTGTCTCCCGGCACAGAGAACTCGCGGTATGCATACCGCCACTCGTTGAGGAAATTCCGAAGGGCTTTGCCCACCTTGTCCTTGCCGTTCTTGCTGTGGTGGCCGGTGCCTGTGATGGCGTAGATGGGTCGTGCTTCCTTGCTGTTCTCCAAGAGGACCCGCTCGAGGTACTCAACTGCTTCTTCTGGATGCAGCCCGTGGAGGTCGACATAAATCTCCTGGCTGTTGCCGCTGTTCCTGTTTCGCTCTTCATAGAGCTCCTTTGCAGCCTCGCGATGCGCCTTTCTCATAAGATCGTTCTCGCTCTGGCCACGTAGACTTAGCGCCTTAGCTGCACGGGCATCGTTACGGTTCCATGCTTGAGCCGCACTATTATATTGTTAGTGATGTAAAGACAAGGAGATATATTTCAGGGCCATACCTCTGCAAGAATTTATTCCTGAGCCCGCCGTGCTTGATAGCCTCCTGGCGGGCCTTCAGGTAAGCTTTGTTGGCTCGCTCACCAGTCTCTAACCACGGTATGTGTTTGGGGTTAGGGATGGTCTGAGCCGCCGCGCTGTTTTCCCCGTTACGGATACTCGCAGAGCTCCCATTGCGACCAAGCTTGCTGCCCGGTCTTTGCGACCCTGGTCCAGGCGACGGAGACGGAGACATCTTCACGATATCCGCGAGTGTGCTGGGCGTAAACGGTTCTTTGGGGCCATGGCCATGTCCACCTCGCTTGCCGTGATGCTTCTTGCCTTGCTTTGCGGCTGCGGAGCCAAGTGACGGAAAGGCATCAGCATCGTCCAGAGGCGGCGCTGCCGGAGTCGAGTCCTTCTGCATCTGATGCCGGCTTCCGGGCCGAGACCGTGGTCGGTCATTATAAGCATGCATACCCTTGAAGCCTGGCGGTACCGATATGCCGCCGGCTAGATAGCCACCCGAGGCTGCAAACGCGGGTAATGACTCGGGTGTGCCCGGTTGCAGCGCCGGGAAGCTGTTATAGTCTTGTATCTGGATGTTCGCCTTTTGGGTCGGGGGAGTGCTTGAGCCGTCTATCTGCAGCCCCTTGACCAGATGTGCCGGGTCATGAGAGAAAATACATGTGCTTCCAGCCAAGCAGTTTCCTGCAACCCAATACCTAGACTCTCTGTCAGTATTGGTTCCAAACAGTCAATGACAACCTTGCGGACGGCAACTTACTTGCAAATATGGTTGCTGAGGTCATGGCTGAACCGACAGTCCGCGCGCAAGCACTGGCCAGTCGACAGGAAGAACTTACATATGACTCCGGATTTCTGCTGGTCGGCCGGAGTCGAAGGACGACCATCAGGGCTCACCGATTTACCAATGAGTACGGTCTGCGCCTCCTCCGCCTGGGCGGCTGCTGCAAAGTTGTCCTGTATCTGCGTGTCCATTATGGCTGTGATGGTGGCTCCTAGGTCGTAACCATGCATAGCTAGAGCACCGTCAATTTCCTCGTCGGTTCGCGAAGGTCCAAGAATCGACCTGAGTATGTCGTAGGGTGTCATATCCACCTGGCCGGACGGGACGAACTCTGGCGCAGCAACGCTGAGTCCGTTGGATGCACCAACGGACGAAGCGACACTGACCGCATCGTCGCTAACTAACCAGTCAACGTTGTCCGACTGGTAGTCACCGAATATCTCTTGAGCAGGTGTGTCATCGTTCGCAAACTGGTAGGCGTTGAGACTTGGACTGTGGGGTATGGCGGGGGTCGCAAAGGCCAGACGAGGGGATGGTCTAGGAGAGCCGAACGGTGAGGCGGCGTTAGATGACTTGTTGCGACTCAGTGCAGACGGAAGAAACCCAGGAGGCGCGAGGGGGCTGACGCCTAGGCGCGGTGAGCCGGACAGTGGTGTTGGGGGTCCACGCCACGAAGCAGGGGATGGTCTTCGTAGTATAGTCTGCCGAATCGGTGGTGGAGATGTCGCATGCCCTCCGCCCTCACGGTATCGCCATAGCGCATCTAGTATAGCGTTGTCTAATGCCTGACCAGTGAGACTGGTCTTCTCTTTCAGCAGTTCCTCCAACTTGTCGGTCTTATCCTCATCGTCGAGGGTTGCATCTTGTAATATGGGAAGGCATATAGAATAAGTCTCGTCGGAAACCATATTGCCGTCCGGTTGGTGCAAGGATGACAAGAGGGTATTTCCGCACGGTAAGTATTGGCTTCGGTGTCGGTGAGGGACGGCGTGTGAATCTCGTGTACTGATTATTTATAGGAGCAACCACGCCCGTTCAATATGCGGTGAGCCGTTGCTCTTCTGTGACGAGAATTTGAGTGATCGCAGTGCCCCGGTAAGACGGTTGATAGAATAAGTGAGGGGACACGGAAGTGCAGAGTCGACTCGTTTGCTTTCTAACGAGTATGTCGGTCTCGGGGGTTGAGGTCGATGACATACACGGAGATAAGTGCGGCCAGGTCCGAGCGCTGTCAGCCAACGGCAGCAGCGATGGTGATCAAGAACGGAGAGACAGGTGGGCGATGTCGCTCTTGTGGCATGGTGTCATGGCAGCATGCACGGATAGGCAGGGTCAGAGTCAGACGCCGGGCTTGATGGCGGGATGCCGGGCGAGAGTCGATTAGATAGCGCGTCAACAAAGGGGGAGTTTTAGGGTTTGATTCGGTCGACTGCGAAGGTATTATTGACGTTAGATAATTGAGGTAACTTTGAGGAGCTGACGGGAGACAGAGAAAGTCGAGAACGGAAAGTTTGTCGGAATGAAAAGAGTCACAACGGAAGTTCGAAGGTCTGCAACGACTTGAGATGACAAGAAAGTCGCGGCCAGGCTGAGAGAGGTGTGATAGGCGTCGCTTGCCAAGGAGGGGCCGGACACAGCTCAGCTGAGAGATCAACAGGGCAGGTGCAAGGCGGCCAGGCAGCCAGGCAGGTCTAGGGAAGCAAGCATGGAAGGCGGCCAAAACTGGGGTTCGATGAAGGGAGAACGTGGGGTGGACTGGCCTGGCTGCGTGGCCCCTTCCCAGACGCCGGGACCTATTCTGAAGCGCTAGTGCCCAGAAAGTCTGTGATTCTGATTGGCCAACACTGCCCGATTGGTCTGTCATCATAGCACAGGATTGGCTCAAGGTGATCAAACAAAGCGCCCATGACGAACTGTCCTGGGCGAGATTGCCGTTTTTGTTTGGCATCATGCGTTTCATTGTCGACATACATGTTTGTGGGTGCATTTTTTGGGAGTGAGATAAAGAGAGACAGCACACGACAGTCGGTGTAGTGCATTCCAGTGTTCACGCTGGCGTCAAGTCGTAAAGCTTAGCGCGAGAGAGGCCCTCTTAGATGATTGCTTTCTTACAGGAACTCTGGTGTGCTGGATCTAGTTGTGAGACCTAGCCTTAGAGTCCAGTCATCATGGTATCTCGTCCTCGTCGGCGAACCCAAAGCCAAAGCTAAACCCAGTGCCCTTCTTCTCTGGGTGCTCTTCCTCCTCTATTCCATTGCTGCCTACCACCATATCCCAAGTTCTCTTCTTACGTGCTCGTTTTCTCTCAAGCTCTTGCATTGCAGCGCCGAGCATCATGGGCTCGTGTTCTTGCAGTCGATCAATGAACAGCTGATAGGGGTCGGTGACATCTCTCCGGAACCCAGACACCTGGTCAGCCCTGTCCTTGAGAAAAGATATTACCTCGGACAGGTGTGACTCAGGTACAAAGTTCTGAGTGAGAGCGATACCACTCTCAAGGTTCACAACTAGATGCCACCATCCGCTAGGCACATGAAGAATCTCGCCCGCTTTACAGATGCCCTCCAGACATTCTGGCAGTCTGCGAGCCTCGGCATGGAACTCCAAAAGCCATTCAGCGATGCTGAGTGGGCTGGTGACCTCGCTGCTGTCTTTGGACACATAGACACCAGGAACAGGGGTCGAGGGCGGGAACATGATCCAGTATTTCGCACCCTGAATTACCGCGTTCCAGGCACTCGTGCCGTTAGGGTCCTTGTGAAAGGTTGAGCCACTTCGCTCCGGACCGATGATGAGCCACCGGTGGGCAGGCCGCTCTGCACCAAGAAACTCAAAAAGATCTGATCCAAAACAGTCAGGCTTCCAGTATGCTGCGCCCTCCTCTTTACCGACCACGATTCTCATCTTCTCGACGAATTTGCGGTCAAACAAATAGAGGGGACTCTCGTCCTGGTTGTTGAACATGTACTGATAGTATGTTGAGAATGGCCAATCGACGGCCTCAGCGCGAAACTCAACGTCCGCATACATCTTCAAGAGCTTTTCCAGTGTCCAGTTCTGGTAAACCGGCCATGAACGAATACAATCCGTCAAGATAAACGGTTTGTCGCTCCAGCCGGCTGCAAATTCGTCGTACGTGAGATCCGCAAACCGACTAATCTGGTTACTCGCCGGAATATTAGAGGTAAACCGACCAAGGGAGACATTACTGCAAACAAATGGCCGGTGAAGGACATCGGAAAACACATTGTTGCAATCAACCTTGGCCACCCGCTCCTGTTCGAGATTCAGGACGGTAGACCTCCATGTTCCTCGCCAGCGAAATGAGAACTTGCTCTCTGACTGAGCCCTAGAGAATGTTAATCCCAGTCTGATATGAAATCCTGACGAACCGCCCTGACTCAGAGTCTAATTGGGGGACGCGGCCGCCTTGTATGAGCGCTTGTGTGACAAGTGAGTATGAGATTCGTCTGCCCAGAGCGGCAAAGATGACTCCGTCGACATAACTCTCCCAGATCTAGTCCGACCTTTGTGCTCTTCGGCGCTGTAGCTAGACTAGCTAGACTGCACTAGCAGTGCCTTCATACTGTCTGTACTAGTCTCTATGCACTATTAGGAGAACATGTAAGAGGAACTTACTCAAGAAACAGGCCTTTCCACACATCATCAGAATAACATAGTGCAAAAAGAAACTTGCAGGTATAACCAAGCTGCCTTACAGTGCGTTGGTCGAAATATTCGAGGAGGATGGCCAGGGTCTCATCAGGCAGTGTCTGTAAAGTTCCTATAGAGTTCCGGGCATTCGGCCCAGATGCAAGGTAAAGGTTACCGAGAGGCTTGATGCCGAGTGGATGAAGGGGTATCGCAGGTTCGTCGTTGGCCACATCATGATCATTTTCGTAGCCATTAGAGCCGCTATTCCCGCCGGTGTTCGCCTCAAATGGAAGGTCAGCTTCTCGCCGAGGCTCTTGTGAGAGAAGCATTGCCGTTAAGAGGCAGAGAGAAGGATATGGAAAAACTGGAAAGGAGGCGCGGGCAAAACAAGGCTCGACCCAATTAGACTAAAGGTGGTATGATGGAAGACTGAGAGAAGCGAAAGGATGGAGGATCAGTGACTCAAGCATCCAGTCATATGCGCATGTGCTCATGCACGAACTGCGAGGCTACGGTGCATCTGTACTTTGGGATCGCAACTTGTTACGCTTTGGATGTATTATTCTCGCCAGAGATACTCATGGCCGTTGCTTTGTGGAACAATTGCCCCGCCAAAAAGATTTTAGTCGGCATTCGGCGGCCAGTGCGGCGAACCATGTTTTTGCCCCTTGTACTCTACAGTTGCAGTGGCAGTACAACTGCAGGTGGGAAGTCAGTCAAAATAAGCCCTGCCCCGCCCCCTCCAGGTACGTACCAGTACCCAAAGTCCGACTTCAGTGGGCCGAGAAGTTTTGAACCTGGGTTTTTGGCCTGAGGCGCTAATAAAAAAGGATGTCGCCCAAATTTTTCTCTATCTCCTCTCAGGATCTTTTTCCACCATCAACCACAGTTCACAACTAGAAATACCACGACAACGACCTCTCAGATTCATTTTGTTCTCGGTATAAACGAGAACTTACTTGGATCTTTTTCTTCTCAGAGCTTAATATCACCTTCGGGACCCGCCGAGCCTCTCTTTTACGAGACTCCTGCGGATATTAATTTCTCGTCGAACCCCACGTTCAACTTCGCATTTTCTAGATCTCAAGCAGGGCTTGTGATCTAGATTTTTACAACAAACAACCGCAATCATGGCTACCGATAAGGGACTCGAGGATGTTCCTGAGGGTAAGTTGCCGTCCGCTCGAGTTTGTTTGTCGCAATGCGGTCGCTTGCGCGCACACATTTGGATGCGCCAACCGAATCGTTTTTGTGCCTCACCGTCTTCTCCGCGCGCCTCGTGATACTGCTAATGATCTTTGCTGACATTACTTCCACAACAGGACAGATCGAGTCTAACTACGATGAGACCGTCGATTCTTTCGATGAGATGAACCTCAAGCCCGAGTTGCTCCGCGGCATCTATGCCTACGGTTTCGAGCGCCCGTCTGCTATTCAGCAGCGTGCCATCATGCCCGTCATCAAGGGTACGTTTTTCCTGAACTATACAGAACACAATGAACCAAACTAACAATTTGCAGGCCATGATGTTATTGCTCAAGCCCAGTCTGGTACCGGCAAGACCGCTACCTTCTCTATCTCGGTCCTCCAGAAGATCGACCCCAGCGTCAAGGCCTGCCAGGCTCTGATCCTCGCTCCCACCCGTGAGTTGGCTCAGCAGATCCAGAAGGTCGTCGTCGCCATTGGCGACTTCATGAACCTTGAGTGCCACGCCTGCATTGGCGGCACCAGCGTTCGTGATGACATGAAGGCTCTCCAGGACGGCCCCCAGGTCGTCGTTGGTACGCCCGGCCGTGTCCAGGACATGATCCAGCGTCGTTTCCTCAAGACGGACAGCATGAAGATGTTCGTCCTCGACGAGGCCGATGAGATGCTGTCTCGTGGTTTCACCGAGCAGATCTACGACATCTTCCAGCTCCTTCCCCAGAGCACCCAGGTCGTTCTTCTGTCCGCCACCATGCCCCAGGACGTCCTTGAGGTCACCACCAAGTTCATGCGCGACCCTGTCCGTATCCTCGTCAAGAAGGACGAGCTTACCCTCGAGGGTATCAAGCAGTTTTACATTGCTGTCGAGAAGGAGGAGTGGAAGCTCGATACCCTCTCGGATCTGTACGAGACCGTCACAATCACCCAGGCTGTCATCTTCTGCAACACCCGCCGGAAGGTCGACTGGCTTACCGACAAACTGACTGCTCGCGACTTCACTGTCTCGGCCATGCACGGTGACATGGACCAGGCCCAGCGTGACCTGATTATGAAGGAATTCCGCTCTGGTTCGTCTCGTGTTCTGATTGCCACCGATCTCTTGGCCCGTGGAATCGACGTCCAGCAGGTCTCCCTCGTCATCAACTACGATCTCCCCGCCAACCGCGAGAACTACATCCACCGCATTGGTCGTGGTGGTCGTTTCGGCCGTAAGGGTGTTGCTATCAACTTCGTTACTGCTGATGATGTCCGGATGATGCGCGAGATTGAACAGTTCTACAGCACCCAGATCGAGGAGATGCCCATGAACGTTGCTGACCTTATCTAATCGAACCACACCGACCTGACGCACAAACAACACTCGAGAACAACAAGACACACAAATCAGTTTTCCCGTACTCATTGCGTGCAACGTGCCACGCATCGCATCTCGCGTTTTCGATTTGAGGGGAGGAGGGTATCGGTTGCGTTGGTCTGATAGAAAGGAGGAGGAGGGGTGTTTGAACCTAGACTTTTACGGTTCTCTGCATCTCGCATCTGGGGGACTTTACTTCCTCGCAAAAAGCTTGCTGGGATCGATCTGGACTGGTTTTTGCGGCATCCGGCATTGATAATCCGTTGGATGGTGCTGGTGCCTACAAAAAGATAAAGGGCAGGATTCTTCGGTTGACTTTTCGCGCTTTTCCTTTTAATTTTGTGACCTGTAACTAGGGTGCCATGCGCAGGAATATTTTTCCTGAGAATGCAATTGAAATTGACGAAACTGACGCTGTCCTAAAGTATATCATGATTTCTGTATACTTGAGCTGGGCAGGTATTTGTCCCACGGAGTGAACAAAGCCACTTCCAATGCCAACGATATAATGTGTCGATACGTCAGAGCGTCTAAAGATTGATGTTTGTGCATAGTGACTGTGGGTACTCGCAGTCTCGAGGTTTGCCCCACCTGAACAGCCTCCCCTGCCTGATCCTTCTTCTACTCAGCCTTACGGACACACTGTAACATTCTGCTCTGACTGGTTTCACATCATATTTTCGCTCATCTCTCATCGCGTGTGGCTCCTCCCTCCGAATTGACACCCCGACCAACAGAGCAGATCTAGTTTAACTTCAGCGAAGATGGATCGCAGTCTTGACGAGATTCTCGCCGAGCGGCAGTCGGTTCGTAACCCCCCTCATGTTTCGTCCCACCCACCCAGCTTTCACGGCCATTGTGGACGTTACTGACCTCGGTGCAGACCAATAGAAGAGGTCGAGGCGGTCGCAATAACGATCGCGGTAATCACCAAGGTCGTGATGATCGGAGACGTGGCGAGCGGCAGGAATACCCTCGAGCTGGCGTTAGAAAGGTCACTTGAGCCCGGCATCTCATTAAAACAGGCGCCATGCTAACCAACGCGACTACAGGTTGAACCCTCTCCTCTTCCCCCTTGATATGGCGAACACTCCTCCTTAGGTCCACCTCGAAGATATCGACGCAGCCGAATCAACACGACTTGTGCTCGATTCCTCGGATCGCGACCGGGGAAGGTAACGAGTTATGACCAAACAGCTAACACGTCCTTATTCGGCGGACGCAGTCTTTCAGAGACAGAGATGACGCACCGCGAAATCTGGATTCGTAAGACACCGCACAAGATTGGTGATGGGATACGTGGCGCTGACATTTTGCAGCGAATGGGTCCATGACAGATTTGAAGACAATGGTACGACTATATATGTCTACCTGCCGATGTCACAACATATCTGACCATTTACAGGGGGAAGGCGCTCTAACGCTGCTCGAAGACGATCGCCCGATCAGTTTGCGTATGTCCTCGCCGGTCCACGCTGTCCGAACCCCAGCTAACTGTGCCTAGCGAGTCTCGAGGCACCAGAATCCGAGTTGACAACATTCACTACGAGCTGACAGAGGAAGACCTCGATGTGCGTATAACTTCCAGTCACATACATCCCGCACGGCTCACAAGATATATAGGGTCTCTTCAAGCGCATTGGACCGATCCAGAACCTCAAATTGGTATATGACCGCGCTGGCCGCTCAGAGGGCGTCGCGTTTGTGACCTACGAGTCGCATCAAGACGCCAAAGAGGCGATTCGGGAGTTCAATGGAGCCAACGCTGCTGGTATGCTCCCTGTGCAGACCCTCCATCGACTGCCCAGTCCATGTTATTAACGAACAGCAGGCCAACCCATCCATTTGACTTTGATGCCTTCTGGTCCCGCGCCGCGTCGTAACCCCTTCGACAACGCAGTCGTACCCGGCAGGTCACTGGCCGAACGCATCACCGTACCTGGCAACCGGAATCGATCTTTGTCGCCCGGCCGCGGCTATGATGAAAGAGGCTCAAGACGCCGGGACGACGTTGACAGCTACAGACCCAGCGGATCGCGCAGTCCAAGACCTCGTGGCAGGCGCGAGGGCGGCAGACGGCCCGGTGGTCGTGGCGAGGGTCGCGGTAGGGGTGGACGGGGTGGAGAGGGTGGTGGTGAGCGCAGCGGACGCGATGGACGTCCGAGGAAGACGCAGGAGGAGCTTGATGCCGAGATGGACAACTACTTCAACGCACAGCAAGCGAATGGTGGAGGTGTCGAAAACAGCGCCGATGCTGGCAATGGCGGGAACGTCGAGGATATCGATATGATTGAGTAGTTTCTCGGTCACGAGGCTGTCAACAGGATTTCCAGCCGTGGGACTGACGGTGTGTGTGTTGAGATTGCGACGATAGCACGGATTCAGATCATAACAATAGACAACACCAGTTTGGCCGTCGAGCTACTCCCAGGTCTTGCGACGGCTCTCAAATCGCTGTCAACTAGTCCGCTTTTGACGATCTGACAGCTAGTTCTATCTTGATATTCTCCTTTTGACGTTTTGCGTGACCGCCATCGGGCTGCTTATGCATGGCTGATATTGTGGAAGTTATGTCCGAAGCACGCAAGCGCTATGCCGACTCCCGACTGAGTCTATTTAGACCTAGGTCGTTCCCATCTCCATCACTGTCATCCTGTTTACGTTAAAATACTGGAAAACGGATCTTTCGCAGGAGAGCCAGTACTTTGCAATTGAGACACTATTTTTGCTTGATCTTTGCTGACTATTCATCTCACTCGATCCCTTCATCACCTCTTAGAGACCTACCTAACAACGTCACAGCCACTTCTTGATTTCATCTTACGTCTCATAGTCTCACCACCGCAAACATGGCAGTCGACGATGAAAAGACCACCGTGGCCGTCCTTTCCATCGGCGACATGGGCTCCGGCGTGGCCCGGCTTCTAGTAGCCAAAGGCTTCAGAGTCGTCACCGACGTTACTGGCCGAAGGTATCTCAGCCCCCTTCCCTCTCTCACTCACAGATAAGCTAATTAACTCCTCAGCCAAGACACCGTCGACCGGGCCAAGCAGTCCGGCGTGGAGCTCTCTTCTCTCTCCGCCATCGTCTCAGAAGCATCCGCCATTCTTTCCATCGTGCCGCCCGCAGACGCCAAATCCACCGCCGAAGCCGCTCTCTCCGCCCTCTCCTCCAGCACCCGGCCCACCAACGACCCCCTCGTCTTTGTAGACCTAAACGCCGTGTCTCCCGCTTCCGCGCGGTCACTAGCTTCCCTCTTCACCCCGCACGACCCCGCAATTCAGTTCGTCGACGGCGCCATAATCGGCGGGCCGCCGACGCTGTCCGGGTCCGGCGACGACGAATGGTACATCCCGCAGATCCCGACCTCGGGCCCGTTCCCCGTGCCGCCGGCCCTGGCGTCCGCGCTGACCTCGTACCACATCGGCGACGAGGTCGGGGCGGCGTCCGGGCTGAAGATGTGCTTCGCCTCGCTGACCAAGGGGTACACGGCCATCGCCATCCAGGCGTACACGACGGCGCACCGGCTCGGCGTGCTGGACCGCCTGGACGAGGCCGTCGGGCGGACCATCCCGGGGCTGAAGGGGAGGATAGAGAAGGGCGTCACGGGCATGGCGCCCAAGGCGTACCGCTGGGTGAGGGAGATGGAGGAGATTGCCGCCACGCACCGCGAGGACGGCGGCTTCGGGGAGGTGGAGGCGGATATGTTTACGGGGGCGGCGAGGGTGTACGGGTTGGTCGCGGACGGGACGGTGTTGGGGGACGAGAAAGTTGGGAGGCGAAAGAGGGGAACGAGCGTGGAGGATGTTGCGAGGGCTGTTGGGGAGGGTTTGGAGGCGTTGGAGGGCCGGAGGGGGAAGAAGAGGAAGGTCGGAGAGGGCCAGGGGGGTGAGGAGAATGGGCAAGGGAGGGCCAAGGCAGAGTAGCAGTGAATGGAGGTGCGAAGAAGGTAGGTAGACAGGGCTATAGAGTACTGGCAAGAAGTCTCAGTTGCACGCCTATCTCGGTTCTAACATGATCGACCTTCGGCTACAGAAGCCCTTCCCCCCAGTCAAAGGACAGAGCGAGGTTGTAATGAGCATCTTGTAAGCAACTAGCGAGTATATGACAAATTATAGGACACTTCCGGGCCTTCAGAGTGGTTGAGGCTTGAAATCAGCGCATGTTTCTTACAATTTCGGAAGCAGAAGAGTGGTTAGTTAGCATTGCTCGAGCAGAGCCGGCCCAACATGATTATAAATCAACGGTGTCCAAATACATGAGGCTTGTGAATGAGATCCTTAATCTAGGTCTAGTATGGACCTGTGGTGGCCTTTAACTTGCATTAGCACCTGGCAAGGGTGAAGTCAATGATATCTACCTATGAACGGGAATGCGAAGGTCCGAAGCTTGGCGCGGGCCCTTGATACCGGTAGCATCCCAATATGAGCCGGCGAGAGGGTGAATTATCTTAGAAATTTTGTAGGGACAGTCGTGTTTCTTGGAATGCTGGTAAGGGCCAGCCAATTGGTCTGTTGCGGGCAGCGAGCGATATTGTGTGTAGAATGATGTAGAATCACCTAAAACTCGGTTACAATTGCCTTAGTTAACTTCCTGCCATCACCACCTGATAATTGCGTGACGGACGTCACCACTTGGTCTCAGGCATAAAATCACATGCACTGTCGCGATGTCCTCAGTCTTGAACCATTAACCAGCAAATTCTTAATATAGCCAACAAGCAGTATTTCCAAGAGACCTCTCCCTGTTCGCTTCACCACTTCCGCTTCGGTACCCTTTCTCACGACTAACACCATCGCTATCAACTCCCCATTGGGACCATTCCATAATGTCGACCACAGAGCTCCCTTCGACCATGCGCGCAGCGCAATGGTCGAAAATAACCGGCGGTTTGGAAAACAGCTTGAAGCTCAGCACTACAGCAAAGCTTCCCAAAGGCGCCCAGCCACTGGCACACAATACCGCGCTAGTCAAGGTAGCCTACGCCGCTATCAACCCCGTGGACCTCAAGATGGCTGAGTTACCGATCGTCAACCGTTTGATGTTCAGCAGGCCAGCTACGCCGGGCCTCGACTTCTCTGGAACAGTCGTGTCGTCAAACATCGCCCATCTGGAGCCCGGCCAGCGCGTGTTTGGGCAGGTCAAGAGATGGCTCGGCAGTCTGGCCGAGTACGCCGTGGTGGAGGAAAAGACCGTTGCGCCGCTCCCAGACAACGTGTCCTTCAGGGACGCGGCAACCCTCGGGGTCGCAGGCTTGACGGCGTACCAGTGCATCGTGCCGTTCGTCAAGCAAGGCGATAAAGTGCTCGTCAACGGGGCCAGTGGGGGAACAGGCACGATGATGATCCAGGTCGCCAAGGCCGCCGGCGCTTCCCACGTTACCGCCATCTGTTCCGGGGCGAACGCGGAGTTGTGCAAGGGCCTCGGAGCCGACGACGTCATCGACTACCGGACCGAGAACCCTGTCGCGGCGCTGAAGCGCAGTGGCCGACAGTACGACCATATTGTCGACTGTGTCTTCCCCAGCGCGGATTTGTACTGGAACTGCCACCACTACCTCAAGCCCCACGGCGTCTACGTGTCGATTGCTGGCAACATCTCGCTAAAAGGGCTGTGGGACGTCGTCGCAGTCTCGCTCTGGCCAAAGTGGCTCGGAGGTGGCCAGAGAAAATTCGACCAGCTCTTAGCCGAGCCGACTCCCCAGCACTTCCAGAAGCTCGCGCAGTGGATGTCCGAGGGCAAGATCAAGGCTGTCATAGAGGAGGAGTTTTCGCTCGAAGATGCGGGCAAGGCGTTCGGGAGGCTCAAGACCCATAGGACCAAGGGCAAATTGGTGATCAGAGTGTCTGGCGAGTGAACGTCATGGGATTGACTTGTGTTTCTTTGGTTGACTTGACCGCTGAATGGCAGCACGTCTTGAATAACTTTCTCGCCGTTCTGTTCGGTGCTGAGAACACTCATGTCAGGCAAATGCTGTTAAGACGAACCTCTGTGCAGCTGAACTGGTTGAGTTTTAGTCGTGCATTTCTTGATAGTTGAATTCATTCACTACATAAGCGGATAGGTTCTGTGCAGCTACTCACAACGAAGCTCATGTGTTGTTACCTTACGTCTTATGCTCTGTCTTCGGCCGTATGTCTCACTTAATATTTCCTTCTAGCCCAATGTATGATCAGAAGCCTGCGCCACTAACGCGTCCGGTCATAGATTTGCCCGGTATATAGCACACGGCAGCTTGTTTGCGTATAAAAATGGTATGTTGGTTATCGACGGCGCCCTGTCTGTTGGAGCCTGGAGGTTACAGTTGATCTGTCCACCTATAGGTAAGCTGGCATGAAAGATTGCTGACAGCCACAGTCAAGAGTTAACCAATGAGAGAAGGTCCCAAAACGCATAATCATACGCACCGTCTATAAACCATATGTAAGCATATCTTAGCCAGATGCAGAGTTGAGCGTTGCGTAAACATATTGTCCCCATGGTATGGTCACCAGTGACCCATTCCAGTCTGCACGTGAAAGAGCAAGGCAAAGCCCATAGGGTCACAGACCAAAACTTTCCATAGTACGTAACTCCATGGACCTCCATGGACAATTCGGTGTCGCTCAATGAATACGGTTAAGAATTCATGCAAGAGAAGGTATCACATTAGAGCATAATATACAGCTCCTAGCCCGGCCGCCAAGCACGCAATGCTCCCAACAGCAAGACGCCCAGCGTTATTCTTCCCATCGTCATCCGATGGGCAGTCAATTCCTGGAGGAGGTATGCCTTTGCAAAGCCAGGCGACAGCAGAGGCAGATATGCTTGACGCAGCGGCCGAGTCAATTTTGACCTGACAAGGATCTGTCTTGGGCCTGGAGGATTCCACCACCGCACAGGTCTCGCCACCAGGCCAGTCTACGCTGGAGGGGACCTTCAGAGTATTGGTAACATTGACGGCGACGCCTATGTCCTCGTGACATTGGTTGCTGCTGGTTGCAGTGACGAGATCTACTTCTTGCGCCCCGTTCTTGGTGGTGAAGCTAACGCCATTGTCCGTGGTGTTAGAGATGATGGGATGAGCATTGAACGACGAGTTCAGAGTCTTCGCGGCACAGCTATCCCAGTCAAAAGTCCAAACTATCTTCCAATGCCCCTCTCTGTTGAACTTTGTGAAGCCGCGGTACAAATAAGGATCCGTGCTGGACAAGTTGGCCCTATTCACGTCATAATGGGTGGTGATCACGGTGTCGCTCATGTTATTCCAATCCCATACCGTAAACGAGATGTAAAGATTGAGAAGTGCGGCAAGCTCGGAATTCCGGAAAGCGAAGACGATGGGCAGGAGGAGCGTAGGCGCGTATGTCTCGTTGCGCGGGAAAACCAAGTCAACTTCCACTATGCCCGAGGTGTCGCTCGCGGCATTGGCGACGGCAATGGCCACTAGACAGGCACAGAAGGACCAATTGACACAAGCGGATATGTGCATAATGGTGTCCAACAAAAACAGAGAAGTGTTGTGGCAGAAAGGTTCCTGATGCGGTGAAGGAGAAGAGAGGCATGAAACTTGAGGCTTTCGAGATTAATTCTCAGGTGGCTTTGCCTATGACTGGGGCTTGGAGGCGAGAAACCAAGATCTGCATCGAGTCTGATCCTACGCGTATTGGCCGGCTTGGCAGGCCAGTCAGGCTTAGCTGTGACCCCGGTTCATCCTTCGATGGTCAAGTGTAGTCTAATATTGCAAATGTAGGATCAACATCCTCATCGATCTGTTGTCGGTTGTAAAGATGTTGGTGCTTTGTGGTGCCTATTTGAGTCAGTAGGAATATCAGCTCCAGCATCAGCTCTCCATGCATCTTCGCAAGGAATAAGGTAGATACCTAGAATCAAGTTAGTTGTAATAAGACTACAGTAAGGATAGTAATCGTAAGGTATTGGTTTTTCATGCAAGATAGGTTGAATATGAGTCAAGTAAGATGGAAGGAAAACGAGCGAGACATCTAAAGAAACACTTCAGACGTTAGTAAACTCTAGTAGGAATTGGTACATCAGACTTCGCCAGTACTCCTGCTCACGTTTCATCCCATAAAATCCAGATCTTCCTACTTTAGAAGAGCAAGACATACGGTGCTTGGCGATAGTCACCTTCTGGACCCCAAGTTCTAAGTCGATCTGATATAATTAATGACAGTAGGCAATAGTAAAGATTGACTTTAAGACGGATAGCTAAGATGTAAGATTACTTCTCCCTCGCCTGGTACTTGCACGGGTTCAAGGGCTCAGCGCCACACTAAGTGCTTATACCATGTGAAAGAGAGTTTCTATTCTGCAGGTATGTAGCAAGAGCATTGCAGAAGGGAAACAAGGCTTGCGCACGGTAACCAGTGGCACCAGCGGGCAGGCAGTAAAGGATGGATTGAAGTGACGTTGGGCGGTAACAGGCTGCCAACACCGCGGCCCGGAGGACAAACGGGGGAGTCCGTGCGCTAGTGCTGTGTAAAGTACTTGGAAACAGCCTCATAGCCCCACACCCCGCTTTGCTTGCATTGCATGTGGCTTGTGCGGGCCTCGAAAGTTTTCCATTGCTTTCTATCGGAGGGGCTGAAGTGGGAAGGCGACGAGTCGTTGCAAGTTCCGAGACTCTCAGCCTCTCGCCTCTTTGATTCCCAGGCCTCTGATTTGCAAACAAGTCTTCCCACGTTCCAGAACAAGGCACCAAATAGTCCCAGAACCCTTGAAAACGACCCATCTTTTTTGTTTCGCAGAAAAACAGAGAAAGAGGACCCTTGGGCGAAAAAATAACACCCCGGCGACCCTTCTCCAGCTTTCTCGAATCTGACCAACCCGCGCATCGGCCTAATTGTGTCTAATGATATTCACTTCGCCCTCTGGTAGGTTAACCCCTCCGTATCTTGTGCCTACCTTTTGCTCGATTTCTCCCTTGCTTCCCGCGCAGAGTACTACCAAAACTTCTTGCTCGAGCCTTGTCTCGTTCAATCCTCCCATCAATCACCCTGTAACTCGGACTCACATAGCAACCTACTCTAGATACCCCACGTCATTCAGAATAAAGTGCCAGGCTCCGACATTCCGTTTCTTGGTCTACCTCTCTCGACACAGATACCCAGCGCCAGATCAAGATGGTGAAAGAAACAAAATTCTACGACGTCCTCGGCGTCCCACCGACTGCCACAGATGACGAACTAAAGAAGGCTTACAAGAAGGGTGCCCTGAAATATCATCCTGGTGAGCATTTTCCTCCTTATCCTTCCTCCTGCAGTGCCAGCAGTAACTAACGCCTTCGCTTTCCAGATAAGAACGCATCCAATCCTGCCGCTGAGGAGAAGTTCAAGGAGATCTCGCATGCGTACGAGATCCTCTCAGACCGACAGAAGCGCGAAATTTACGACCAGTATGGCGAGGCCGGACTTGAGGGCGGTGCAGGCGGTGGTGGCATGGCCGCCGAAGATCTGTTCGCTCAGTTCTTTGGAGGCGGTGGTTTCGGTGGTGGCCTAGGCGGCATGTTCGGCGGTGGTGGTGGCGGTCCACGGGGCCCCCCCAAGGCACGGACAATACACCACACCCACAAGGTTTCCCTTGAGGACATCTACCGCGGCAAGACTTCGAAACTCGCCCTCCAAAGGTCCGTTATCTGCAAGGCCTGTAAAGGTGTGGGTGGAAAGGAAGGTGCCGTTCGGAAGTGCGCCGGCTGCGACGGCCACGGCATGAAGACGATGATGCGCCAGATGGGACCCATGATCCAACGCTTCCAGACTGTCTGCCCCGATTGCAACGGCGAGGGCGAGATTATTAAGGATAAGGATCGTTGCAAGGTCTGCAAGGGAAAGAAGACTGTTGTTGAGCGGAAAGTTCTTCACGTAAACGTCGACCGCGGCGTCAAGAGCGGCGAGAAGATCACCTATACCGGCGAGGGCGACGAAGCTCCCGGCATTCAGGCTGGTGATGTCGTTTTTGAGATCGAGCAGAAGCCACATCCCCGCTTCACCCGACGTGGTGACGACTTGCTTTACCACTGTGAGATTGAGTTGGTCACGGCGCTCTCCGGCGGTACGATATTCATCGAACATCTCGATGAGAGGTGGCTGAGCGTCGACATTCTTCCAGGCGAAGCTATCGCACCAGGTAAGTTATACATCCACTGGCACAATGCGCTGCACACTGCGCGCTGCATGCACATCTCCTAGTTTCCGTAAAATCCTACCTTACTAACACATTTGCAGGTGCTGTCAAGATGGTCCGCGGCCAAGGCATGCCCTCTTTCCGGCACCACCACTTCGGCAACCTTTACATCCAGTTCGACGTCAAATTCCCAGAAAAGAACTGGACCGAGGACCCCAATGTCTTCGAGGAGCTGCGCAAGCTGTTGCCCGCTCCGGCACTCATCAACGTCCCGCCCGCAGAGGCTATGACCGAACCAGCCGACCTAGAGGACGTCGACCCGGCGGGCGCTAGGGCCTTTGGCGGCGCTGGCGGCGCGAACGGCATGATGATGGATGACGATGATGAAGACGGCCATCCTCAAGGTGGCGAGCGTGTCCAGTGTGCATCGCAGTAAAGGTCTTTCCAGAGATGATCTTTTAGATGTGATTAACTGAAGGGATTTCGGAGATCTCGATGTTCTGGGTGGGCCAATTCGATCCGGTGGCGTGATAATTTCGACCATCGTCATAGCGTGATCTCAGAGACGCGGTACAATCGGTTATTGGACGGTTGGCCCGCACACCGGCTAATCGCGGGCTCACCCCATACATCGGCATCCGCACGCAACGAAGCCAGCGGGCATAGGAACGGACGTTTGGGTTGTGTGGGTGGGATAGATGCACGACGGCGGCAGCAGCAACAGCGGCTCGATATGCATTTCATGGTTCTTGCTTTCCTTACTCTTTTGTCGCGGCTTGATCACGAACTCACTTGAGGATTAGCGGCGTTTAAAGAGGATTAGAGGCATCTGTTTGCGTGTTTGAGGGCTGCGAGATGTTTAGTAGAGGGGGCATCATGCTAGTTATACACGCGGCAATTGACTTTTATGAAATGAATCGAACTGGGCCTTAGTAATGCTTCATTGTGACCTAGGTCTAGAGCTTAGCTGACCATAAGCTGCCGCAGGCAAGATACACCTGCTTTATCCTTGATAGTCGGAGTCGGAGTCGAAGTCAAACTCAGTCTCAGCCTTGCCCTTGCCCTTACGCCTGGTCATAAGCGGAGCTTCGCCATCAGTCTGGCCGTCGTCTTGGACATCAGACTCGACGTCGTCCTCCGCCTCGACCATGACCTTAGGTCTCGACGCACGTCTAGGCAAAATCTTGCGCTGAGGTCCCGGCTTGATCTCCTCTTCGGCCACCGAATCAGTCTCAAACTCAGTGTCCATGTCTTTCTTCCCCCTCGCGATCGTTTTCGCGCGGGTATAACGCGTAGATCGGACAAGCGGAGCAGCACGCGTTCGTGTAGCACGAGTGGCTCGAGCAACCGGAGCAACACGAGCAGCAGGCACAGATCGGGGGGCCCGAACTCTTCGTGTCGTCTTAGGCTTAGAATCCTCCTCAGACTCTTCTTCCATGTCCGACTCAACTTTCTCTTCATCCGCACTGCCAGCATCAACACCAGCGTCCTCGTCTTCATGGCCGTCATCATCAGCAACTTTCATCAGCACCCCTTTTCTGATAATCATCTTCTTCTTTGGCTGTCTCGTCGAAGCCCTCCCCTTTCCCTTTGCATTTGCCTTCCCCTTCCCAGTTGGCAAAAGCTTGTGATCGTCGTCCACCTCACGCTTCTCTGGCACCAACATCTGGACCGTCCAACCGCCGTTACTCGGATCCTAGCCGGTAGACGTCTTGGCGCCCCAGTTGCCGCCCTCGTCTTTCTGCGAGATATCGCGATCGAAACAATTCTTGCGCAGTGGCTCGATGGTATACAGCGCCTTCTCCCAGTCGCCGCGGAAGGTGAACGCGATGTCCTCGGAGCACTCGCCTGGAACAATGATCTCTTCCACCTTGGCTGGGCCGGGAAGCCCCTGAGGAGAGATGAGTTGGATGAAGGGCGAGCGTGACTCGTGGTACAGGTCTGTTCCGGCTGTCCAAGGATCGTAGGATACGATGATCCCTTGGGACTCGGCGGTCGCAAAAGTAGTGATGCCGAGAGGGTTACCGGCCAGCGTGATTCGTTCATTTGACTTTGATTTCGGGTCAAAAGCCTCACCTGAGCCTGGACGGAGAATCTGGTCGTCAAGATGTAAGGTAAAGATCTTGGGGATGTTCTCGCAGATCACAAAGACCCGGGTCTTGTTAATGTTCGGGTCGTAGTAGGATGCAATTCCAGAGACAGCCAAAGGCGGCTCGCCCTCCAGGTCGGCGTCAAGATGTTTGACGAGATCGTCGCGCATGTTTTGCTTAAAGAGCAGCTGGCCGGTTGAGTAATCCCACACAAAGATAGAAGAATCTCCACCGCCAGAGATGAGGATATTCGGGTACCGCGCCGGAATATGGATGCGGCTGACGAATTCCTTGTGGCCTAGGAGAAAGTTCTCGATAACGTGCGACTGTGGTATACCACGTGAAACGCGGATGTGTTCGTCGCGGTCGGCGGTAATGATCAACTCTTTGTGAAAGCTCTTGCCTGACTTTGAATCAACGGTCTGGAGTTTACCCACGGCGAGGTCCGTGAGCATAGAGACGTGGCCGAGGATCAACTTGTGGTAGAAGTCACCCGTAGAATCTTTCTTTGGGTTGGTGCCATTGTGCGGTGTTGATGTACCCTCTTTCTCGGCCTGCTTCTTCTGGTTTTCGAGGGCTTTCTTATTACGTTTTGAGTGAACCGTCTTCTCGTTGGCCTGAGACTGGTAGGTCTTCACGGTGGCAGGAGTGGCTGATCTGGATAGGAGGGCCGGAGTAGATTTCAGGAGAACATCTTTACGTTCGATGAGTGGCATCGCGTAGACATCACCAAACTTGTCAGCGCACAGGATAGTCCGATCCTTGTTGGCTAATGCGATGGCGTTGGGTCGTTTGGGCATAGTACTACAAGTCTGTCAGTATTCAGAAGTAAGGTTAGAGCTGAAACAGCAGACTTACCGCTGGCTAAGCAGGGTCAGGCGTCCATGGCCATCATGCTCAAAGACCCAAATAGTTTTGTCGGAGCCAGTAGCCGCAACCACATGCTTTCCATCAGCCGTGATAGATATGCACTGGACCATTGGAATATCAGACGTTGCTGTGGAAGGCTGGTGTTTCCAGTTAAGTCTGCGCTCAGGTCTAAACTCAGGTCGTCTCCAGTTCTCCTTTTGGTCCACTTTCCAGCCCTTTGGCTTAACATCAGGTGGTCTCTCAGAAGTTTTCTCATACTTGACGCCATCGATGTCCACGCCTCCATCATTGTCAGCGAACGGCTCGGATTTCCCATCCTCCGAGCCGACTAAGCCAGACTGCCAGAGCTCAGGATTTGGAGGCCGAGCAGGAAACGGGTCCAGCTTGTCGACGTCTCCTTCGCTGGATAAGTCCTTGGCGGCATTAGCACCCACATCTGGCTCTGTATTATCCAGTTTGCCGTCCGATACTCCTTTTCTGTCCTTCGTGTTCAGCTTCCGTCGCTTAGCAGCAGGTCCTTCCTTCTTGCCCTTTGCCGTTTGCTTACTCTCCTCTTTCTCGCCCGGTTGAAGTGCCCATCCTGGTAAATTCGGATCATGGATGTTCGTCAAGGCCTCCGGGATCTTGGGAAAGTTCTTGTCCTTAGGCCACTTCCATGTCGACAAGTGGGATTTGTCCAGGATGTCAAACGAGTGGATGTCAGGGCCATTAGCGGCGAAGAGAATCCGGCCGCTCGAAGCAACGGTCTGGAAACCTGTCTTGATGGAGGTAGGAGGTTGTTCGATGACCTCAACATAGCTATGCTGGGTGTTGTAGTGTTTGTAACCCGGAGGATACTGCTTCAGCTTGATATATGTCTGGAATCTTTCATTCTCCTCCCTCTCGGTACCCAGCAGGTGTTTGGTAGTAAAGTCGTTCTCGAACTCCTCGTCATACACCTCCCCACCACCGTCGTCATCCGCCATCTTTTTATAATGGCGAGATTCCTCAAATCCTGGAGTCTAGAAATTCTTGAGGTGGAGGCTCCTATTTATTCAGTCGCTTTACCTTACAGGCCTGTGAGCAAAAATCTTTGAGATGAGGGTGGATATGAGAGAGATGAATCGGTTTGTTGCATACCACAAGAGGTGAAGCGAGTGACAAAGCTCACCCGGTCACCTACTTCGTCCAGAACAAATAACAGAGATCTGTGACAATCTCTGTGATTCCTTGACCTGACAGTATCAGACTTGATATTGAACGAAGCCAGCAAGACCAAGACTGATTCTACGTGGTGCACGTGACGTGATGAGGAATATTTAACAAAGCGGGTGAGTGAGTAAATGAATGTGAAGATGTATTTACGAGAAGGGTCGACTTTTAAATAGAGTCTGAGCCACATGTGGCTGCTAAGTTTTACGAAGTGTGGCTGAAGCGGACCCCTCTACTTAGGGATCTGATTGGAGAATCCAGGTGTGCCCTATCCAGCCCACACTGCTTGGGTCCCTCCAAATTTCTGAATTTGGGTCGCGAACTTTCTTGATCCCCTCATCAACACCAAAGGCACCTCATCGCCAATCTACAGTTAATAAACCAGGATTTCGCCCTTAAACATCCTGCCTTCATCTTAAGAAGATATGGGGGGCAAATCAGCAAACAAGGCCGGCTATTTCGATAAGCTGAAGGGCCTTCTCCAGGACTACAACTCCGTCTTCATTGTCTCCGTCGACAATGTCAGCTCTCAGCAGATGCACGAGATTCGCCAGTCCCTCCGTGGACAGGGCGTTGTCCTGATGGGCAAGAACACCATGGTAAGAACCTTTATACATCGTCAGCCCTCCTTTCAGAGCAAAGGATGCTAATGCCCCATCTTCAGGTCCGCCGCGCTCTCAAGACCTTCATCCCCGACTCACCCGAGTACGAGCGTCTCCTCCCCTTCGTCAAGGGCAACATTGGTTTCGTTTTCACCAACGGCGACCTCAAGGACATCCGCGACAAGATTCTCGCCAACAAGGTTGCCGCCCCTGCTCGTGCTGGTGCCATTGCCAACGTCGACGTCTGGGTCCCGGCCGGCAACACCGGTATGGAGCCCGGCAAGACCTCCTTCTTCCAGGCCCTCGGTGTCCCCACCAAGATCGCCCGTGGTACCATTGAAATCACCACCGATCTCAAGCTCGTCACTGCCGGCAGCAAGGTCGGCGCTTCCGAGGCCACCCTCCTGAACATGCTGAACATCTCGCCCTTCACCTACGGCATGGGCATCGTTCAGGTCTATGACCAGGGCAATGCTTTCCCTCCTGAGGTTCTCGACATTGGCGAGGAGCAGCTCCTTAAGAGCTTCGGCACCGCTGTCACCACCATTACCTGCCTCTCCCTGGCCCTCAACTACCCCACTCTGCCGTCCGTCTTCCACTCGCTCATCAACAGCTACAAGAAGGTCCTGGCCGTCGCTATCTCGACTGAGTACAGCTGGCCCGAGATTGAGGAGCTCAAGGACCGCATCGCCAACCCTGAGGCGTATGCTGCCGCTGCTCCCGCTGCCGGTGCTGCCGACTCTGGCGCTCCCGCCGCTGCTGCGGAGGAGACCAAGGAGGCCGAGAAGAGCGATGAGGAGTCTGAGGATGAGGGTGGTTTCGGTGATCTCTTGTATGTGTTGCCCCTTTCGCGCTCTAACTTGAATATGCCACTAACGTGCTTTGTAGCGGTTAAATGTAACGGAAGTGCCATGATACCATTGTCAAGGTTACCTGCAATCGTCGGTTTATAGGACTAGGAAAGAACGTGTTCTCGGATCTCTGCATACACCGAAATAGATGATTTCCTGGTCGAACCTCTCTACTTGCACTGTTGTGATCCATCTGCCTTGCCCCTGCCGTACCCTGCCAAAGAGCTTCTACAAAACACTAAAGCCAAAGGTCAGTCAAAGCTGCAAGTTTTTATATCCCCTTGCGCAAGGTTCAATGATTAGAAAAAATCAAAGAGCTTTTTAACCCTGAATCACCTTGATGACAACCCATCACTACAACACATTATGAGAGCCATACAATACCACTGTTATATCCAGAATATGGAGTGACCAAAGCTGACCTCCTCATATATCAGACAACATCATCATCATCATCGTACCCAAGCTTCGGCGCCCTCGCAGCCATCGTGCTATATGGCCATGGGACATCCACCTCGCGGCCTTCTCCCAGCACTTCCCGTGCAACCCGTATAGCCTCCTCAGGCAGGCCTGCGATCCTAGCCACCTTGAGCGCGTGGCTGTCACGATTCACTCCCTTCCGTAGTTTGTGCACGTAGCTGAACCCTCCCATTCCGTCCTCTTCCACATCCGTACAGTACATCTCCACAGTTCCGTTCTCTCCCCCCGTCTCCAGCGCCAGCCCGCGGGCACGTACCAGGTCGGCGATCTCGTGGAAATGCGTGGCGAATAGCGCCCTGCACCGGTTAACCGTAACGAGGTGATGCAGCGCCGCGAACGCCACCGCCGTGCCCGCGTCGGGCGTCGTACCCCTGCCGATCTCGTCCATGATGACGAAACTCCGCGGCGTGGCGCGGCGCAGGATCGCTGCCGTCTCAAGCATCTCCACCATGAAGGTGGATTGGTCGGCAAACAGGTTGTCGGCGCTGCCGACACGGCTGAACAGGGCGTCCACGATACCCATCCTCGCGTACGTGGCCGGCACGAAGCAGCCCGCCTGCGCGAGGATGGCCATCAGCGCGTTCTGGCGGAGGAAGGTGGACTTGCCGCCCATGTTGGGCCCGGTGATCAGCCATACCCTGCCGTGCTGGGTGGGACCCCCGATGGTGAGGTCGTTGGCCGTGAAGGTGCGGCCTTGCACCAGCAGGCCACCCTGGACTGTGGCGTGCCGGCCTCCCAAGATAGTCGTTTTGGGCGTGGCATTTGGTGAAGTGGCGGCTGTGTCTGTCATGATGGGTCTGACCAAGTCCTGCTCGATCGCTAGGCTGGCGAAAGAGGTGGTTATGTCCAGCTCGTCGAGCACGGCTGCATTCCGGCGGAGCTTCACTAGGCAGAGCACGACAGCTTCGCGGAGTGACGCGAAGACGCGCTGTTCCTCTTGGCGGATCTGGAAGCGGACTCTGTCCAGGCGCTCGCCTAATGTTGTCCACTCGGGCTGGTGGAAGGAGCGTGTCGTGCGGCTCGATGACAGTGTTTTTGCTACGGTGCTCGCGCGAGCGTCTTTGCCCTTTACGTGGCATATGTGGCCTAGTCCTGGAGTCCAGCGGAGGGTGAGCGTCGACGCGCCGAGCCTCTCGCGAAGACTCTGGGTTAAGGACGCGCGATCTCCCAGGAGCACGGCAAGGTCCGAGTGCAGACGTTGTAAGTGAGGAGAAGCCGCGGGCTTCATTATCCAGACTTCGTTGTCTTCGCCGTAGTGTTCACGTAGTGAAGTCGGTTTGGTGGTAGAGGCCTTCTTCTTGGCGCCCTTGGGCAGTATGTCGTCGCTGGCGGATGTCCCTTCGGTTTTGATCGTTTGCTGGGCGAGGGCAATCATCTCGCCTTCTTCGCTGTCTTCCAACTGGTGCTTGACATTGAGGCCCTCTTCGTCAATTGCTTCACGTATGCGACGGGCTAAGGTGAGTGGTTGGTCGAGGTTTATGCGGTTGATCATAGCGGTGAGGCAGTCGTTGCCTGGAGTCTGGGCAGGGATGCGCGACTTGATGAGGTCGACCATGTCTTCTGTGGCCTTGATGGTGCTTGCGAGCTGTAGCAGGTCGTCTGGATCGCCTCGATTTAGGGCGAACTTCTGTACCAGTCGCTGAGAGTCATGGCTCTTCTGCAGAAGGAGGATGATGCCGTCTCGAAGCACTGTGTCGTCAATGAAGCGTGACACAAGCTCCTGTCTGGACTTAATCACTTCAAGAGAGGTCGACGGAGAGCCTAGGCATATTAGCAAAGGGTAGGATAGAGGCAGCATACCAACTGTGACATACTTATCCAGTCGTTGAGCAGTCTGGCGCCGCTCTTAGTGACTGTCCGTCTGATAGCGTGCAGCAAGCTTCCCCGGAACACATTATCTCTGATGGTAGCTTTGATCTCCAGCGACCGCATGCTGTTCTTGTCGATGGTCATGACCTGTCTACTCTCGTACCGAAGCGGCGGTTGCAGCTTCATGCTTAATCCTTGGAGCCGGTCCTTGACGTACCCCAGGAGCAGACCGCCTGCTTTTACCTCATCATGCGTAAAGGCGTTGATGGTATTAGCTGGGATATCCGACTCAAGCATGGGCGACCACTCGCGAAGTTCCTGCATTTCCCCATGTTTCGTGTAGCTTATGAGGTGTTTCTCCTCTTCGAGAATCGAGAGGAGCTTATGATCCTTGTTGTCCCGGAATGCTTGATCGAGAACCACTTCGCGAGGTGAGAGCTGTGCCAATGTTGATGACAAAGATAGCAAATCGGTGGCTTGAGTGAAGAAACTCCCTGTCGACAGATCAAGCCAGGCCAAGCCTATGGGAACAGTGGCATTCACCGGGCTTTCATTGCGCTTATGTCGGTCGACCTCAATTAGTACAAGGTCATCCGGCTGCTGAGTTTCGCCCAGATGAACGGACATTACATAATTGTTGGCGTACGGGTCCATGAAGTTCTCGTCTATCAATGTGCCAGGGGTGATGATGCGAGCTACTCTGCGATCATGCATCAGGCCACCTGACCTGACCTTTGCGGATGCATCGTTGGGAAACTCCTCTGCTATAGCTACATAGCAGTTGAGGTCTTGCACAAGTAGTTTGAGGAAACGATCAAGCTGAAAGAATGGGAACCCAGCCTAGCAGACACAACATCAGACGAGGATTCCAAGGGCAAATACCAAGAGTAGTTATATTACCATAGGTACCGGTCCAGCACCAGTCTTCTTCTGGGCAACCTTGAGGTTAAGAAGCGGACCATACTTTTCAGCATGCTCGAAGTAGAGTTCATAGAAACCACCAACACGAGTGAGCAAGACGCAATTGTCATACTTATTCATGTTACGGCGTGCCTGCATCACGACCGTCGGGTACGCTGGACCGCTGTCCTCCAGTACGAAAGGCCCGTCTGGCGCGCCATCGGGGGTTGGTGGTAGCCCCTGAGGCGGCTCTGTTGGTGACAGCGGTCCTTGTGGCAAGGCATCAAAGCTCACAGTCGTCCTGGTTTTCTTCCCCCTAATCTGCAGGCGGACGTGGAACGGCAGCAGAGTAGCGGTCCTTTCCGGAGGATTCAAGCCGTGCCTAATAAACGAGATCTGGCTGGCATTCTGTGGAGCCAGCAGCCCGACAGGTGGTCCAGAAGTGGAAAATCGCCATCGAGGAACTGTTGGCATGGGAAGAAGACGCGGCATCAGGATGGGCTGTTCTCGGCCTGGTCTCGGCCGGGTGGTCCCGGTGCAGTGGCTCCCACCTGGACGAACGTCGTTGCCGCCAGATTGAACAACTTGCACCCAGAAACGAAGGTCTGATGATTATTGTCTCTACTTTTCCATTCTCGAAATGAAAATCCGATTGCCGGCACGGGTTGGACTTGATCAGGGACATACGATTGCACTTCCGATGAGGTCTTGAAAGGTTGAAGGACGGAACAGATTGGCTGTTTGTTTGGCAGCTGCAGTGAAATTGGTAGCTCACAGTGCGGTCTGCGCACATGCCGTACTGTCCGGTCCGGCTTACTGAGAAACTCCCATCTCGAGGCTCGTGACAAATTCAGTCACGACTTTCACGCCGATGGCGATATCTCGAATCTCGCAAGGAGATCAATCGGCATCAAGGGATTACTTGTCATCCTCCGTATATGTGGCTGAAGGATGACCATATTGACCTGATGGTTTTCTGCGCGTCAAGCCACGATTTTCTCAATTCTACATTGGCGATGAGGTGAGAGCAAAGAGTTGGAAATCCGAGACAGCAACAGCTCAGGGTCTATCTACCACATCATATCTTGGGTGGCGGTGGCACCATGGCATAGCCTCACCCGGAGACCGAGTCGCTTACGGAGATACAGGTTTCTTTGATTACCTGCCTACCTACCTTATGCCTTCAAGATTCCAGCTGTCTGGGACCTTGAGAATCGAACGTTTGGCATGCCATGTCTCATTTTGCTCGGGTCGAAAACTGAAATACCTAGGTAGACGGGCCGTGTCACTGCCTAGCCAGTTGGCAGGATGACTGCTAGACCCAATGACAGCCAATGCTGGGGCCCTGTTTGCGCCGTCGTGACGGAAGAATGGGCAGATTCCACAGTGGCTGCCAGCCGCAATTGACGTTCGATTGTGCGTCGGCATCGACCGATTCATCTCCGGCCTCTGCCCAACGTCGTACCATTTGCCATCCAACTCCACTTCGCCATTGGTACATACCACATTAATCCTGCTCCCTCTTCACCTCTCCCATCGCCTCGGGTTTTCTGTAATGGTCAGATCCCCCACTGCTCTGGATGCCGAACAGGCCAGATTATCCCGCTGTTAGCTGGACTGTACGGTCATTTTCCTCCGTGGCTCTCGTTTCGCTTGCTCCCTACCGTGACATTCTCCCGGTCCGGTGCGGTTATCAAATGCTGACCATGGCTGTCGCTTAAAACATGTCTCCTTCGTCTCGTCCTCCTCAGAGTGCTTTCTATCTGTTTATCCCACCCCCAAGTTTATGTCCCAGTACGGTTTGCAACCTGAAAGTCTAAAACACAAACCGTTTCCTGTGCCAGTCAAAGTTGCTGCATACCACAGAACTGCTTCCCATATTCGTCAAACAAAACTGTGGCCTAAGATGGCCAACATTGCACCATGCAACCACCAGCTGCCGGTGACGCCCCCGGCAGAGCACGATAGCTTCGCCAAGGGGCTATTCCCCCCTTCCGTCTCATACCCTCTTGCCACGCCTACCACTCCTGTGTGCGGTACCGTGAGCAGCAACACACAAACCCAATCCCAGTCACCACCCCAAGCCCAGACCCAAACCCAAACCCAAACCCAAAATCAGGCACAACCTCGAATGCCCTTCTTCATGGGATCTGCGCAGGTACCACCTCTATACGACCGTGCAGGGAATCCCATCGATCCGCGATACATTGCCATGGCATCGCGTATCTCAGCATACTACCAACAAAGGTGCCAGGCGGTCGCCAACTACCAGCAGCAGAGATGCCAGCAATGGGCCAACATGCAGCGCCAGAAATGTCAGGACACGATGCAGGCGGCCATGATGGTGGTCGCGTGGTACATCAGAGACAGAATCCAACGACGGCGGAGGCGGCAGAAGCACCAGTTCAAGAGAGGACTTTCACGACGGACTGTGGGCCCGAGACCAACCAAGGGCGAAACTGTCCGCCGCTGGGTGCTTGATGTCCCTTCGGACGTCCTGTCGGCGAGTGACGCCGGCCGGGGAAAGCTACCTGATCCGGACGAGGCCACATTTACCATGGATAAAGAGGTCGAACCGGACAAGGATGCGAGGTTATACAAGGTGGCCAATGATTTGATCAAGAGCCAAATCAACAAGATCGATGTGCCTTTGATGGGTATGCTCGATTTCGATGAGAGCGAAAGCGAGAGCGAGAGCGATGAGGAAGAGTTTGATTATGACCAAGAGGATGAAGAGATGGATGACTATGAGGACGACGACCAGGAGGACGAAAACGGAGAGAAACAGGCTAGCAACCTATTGGGTATACAAGAGAAGATGGGCTCACAAGAGGTGCAAGTGAGCTCCGGCAAGAATAGTCGAAAGCGGCCGCGTAGTTCGTTGGATTCATGAGAATATTGCTGTTGGCCTAGGTGTCAGAAGATCACGAGGGTCTTGTATAACAACTTCATTTTCCTTATTACGCGATGGACGACGGATACACGATGATAGATGGCTCAAGTGGCAGGTTACCGGCGATGCGTTATGCACAATACCCTAGCATAATATGAATTAGCGATCCCAAGCAGTTTTGCACAATGCCTTATAATATGTTTTGCATTTAAATCGTTCCTGTCAGTGTGGACACATACCAAGTCGACGACTTCCTGAAATGTGTCGCAACTGCAAAGTCGATATAAGACTACGAGTCACACGAAGCGTCGCATGGCCTGACGACTCGTAGAACTCGACAATGCCGAGTGACACGAGGGTGCGCCGCTCGAAGCTAATATTGACAGTCAACTATCCGTGCTGTGTCGAAGAAGTCAGCTTACTACGCAGTATTTACTAGTTGACAAGGTCATTCTCAAAAATGAGGTATGTTGTAAAGTCATAAACCCCGTACTGCAGTTGAGCTGTGTGGTGTCAAATGTGCTCTACATGTTCAGCCGGCGATCCGAGAGCACTTTCGAGGTACCCGTCTTGGCTCAGAATAACCCCTGTCAACAGCAACCTCTCCCCGCAATCATCGTCTCGGTCCCCCGCATCGAGTGACGTTTCAGCACCTTAGCTGGTTGCAGCTTCTCCGCATGACCCAGCAACCAGCAGACAGCTCAAATAACATGTCTGCCGCCATCTCTCTGTGACGATAATCATCTTGTTGTTACTCATTCGTTGACTGCTTCACTCATAGTCACTATCGATTAAGATTATACCATCTGTCAGGCGGCCACCACCGAACCTTATCTCGAACCTTACGGCGGGCTTTGCCAACATAAGCTTTGGGAGCTTCGAGCACCAATTCATATAAAGTAGGGACTTTACCGGCTCCAGAGAGCTTCTACGCCAGCTTTCTCGTCTTACCAAGGATACTAATCACATCATGTGTAGCAGCCACGGACCTCAGCCCCAGCCAGGGCCAGCACCAACATCCACCATGGGAGGCGAGACGCAGAGCCAGAAGAAGCCCACGAGCTCCTACCCGGCGCAAGCCCCAAAGCCCGTTGGACAATGGATATCCAACATATACAAAGACCGCATCAACCAGTTCACAGGCGGCGGCCAATACGAGAAGTACAATCTCAATGCCATGATGTACGAAGGCAAAGCCTCGGGTGAGCCACATGTCAAGCTCTCCGTGTGGGACGCCCCGGACCTCTCGAGGCCGACTTTCAAAGAGGCCACATCCCACGAGTTCAAAAAGACAGAGGTCGGCAGCTGGTTTGGCCCGTCGTGGTCGACGCATTGGTTCAAGGTCATCCTCTCTGTGCCCTCGGACCTCCGTGACAAGCAATTGCTTGAGCTGCACTGGGATGCGAACAATGAGGGCATGGTCTGGACTGAAGACGGCAAACCCCTCCAGGGTTTGACGGGTGGAAACGAGCGTGTAGAATGGATACTCCCCGACTCCTTTCGGGATGGCAAGGAGCACACTATCTACATAGAGATGGCGTGTAACGGCATGTTCGGCAATGCTCCTGGCGGCGATAGCATCCAGCCTCCCGATCCGAACAAGTATTTCCAGCTCAGCAGGGCCGAGATAGTGGCGGTCAACCCTGACGCTCGGCAGCTTTTTATTGATATCTGGATCATCGGCGATGCTGCAAGAGAGTTTCCCCAGGACTCCTGGGAGCCGCACAAGGCTCTGAAAGTGGCTACCGATATCATCAACGCATTTGAGCTTGGAAACAAGGCCTCGCTTAAGAAATGCCGTAAGATCGCACAGGAATATCTCGGCACCAACGTCGATTCGGCAAAGGTCTACGACAGCGGAAGGGAACCACAGGTGTTCGGAATCGGTCATTGCCACATCGACACCTGCTGGCTTTGGCCGTGGGCGGAGACGAAGCGGAAGGTCGCAAGATCGTGGTCTAATCAGTGCGACCTAATGGACCGTTACCCCGAGCTCAACTTCGCATGCTCGCAGGCCCAGCAGTACAAGTGGTTGAAGGAGTACTACCCCTATGTGTTTGACCGCGTGAAAGCCAAGATCAAGGAGGGCCGTTTCCACCCCATCGGAGGCAGCTGGGTCGAGCACGACACCAACATGCCAAGTGGTGAATCGCTGGTACGCCAATTTCTGTACGGCCAGCGCTTCTTCGAGAGCAACTTCGGTGAGCGCTGCCAGACGTTCTGGCTCCCAGACACCTTCGGATACTCAGCTCAGCTGCCTCAGCTATGCCGTCTTGCCGGCATGAGCTACTTCCTGACGCAGAAGCTCAGCTGGAATAACATCAACAAGTTCCCTCATACAACCTTCAACTGGGTATCGCTCGATGGCAGCCAAGTCATCTGCCACATGCCGCCGTCCGAAACCTACACTGCAGAGGCCCACTTCGGCGACGTCAAGCGCAGTATCCAGCAGCATAAATCGATGGACCAGGACTCGACATCACTCCTCGTCTTCGGCAAGGGTGATGGCGGCGGCGGTCCGACCTGGCAGCACATCGAGAAGCTGCGCCGATGCCGTGGTATAAGCGATCAGGTCGGTCTCTTGCCTCGTGTGCACATGGGTAACTCCGTGGACGACTTCTTCGACAAGCTGGAGCGCAAGGCGGACTCATTCGTGACGTGGTATGGCGAGCTGTACTTTGAGCTGCACCGTGGCACGTACACGACGCAGGCGAACAACAAGCGGAATAATCGGCAGGCTGAGATTCTGCTCCGGGATGTGGAGTGGCTGGCCACTATTGCGAGCTTGAAGGACAGCACGTATAAGTACCCGAAGAAGGAAATTGATGATATGTGGGAGGCTACGCTGCTCTGTCAGTTCCATGACTGTCTTCCTGGGAGCTCGATTGAAATGTGCTACGACGACTCGGACGCGGTATGTTTACTTTAACCTTGTCATATATTCCCGTACTAACTGCACACCAGCTCTACGACGAACTCTTCAAAACCGGCAAAGCCGTCCTAAAAGGCATTTACAAAGTTCTTGGCCTGTTCCAGGCCACCAGCGCATCCCTTTCCTCAGGAGCCGCCCTCAACACCCTTCCCTGGCACCGTAAGGGTCTTATCGACATATCCCCAACCGAATGCGCAGTGGCCTGCGGCGACGGCCCCCTTATGACGCTCCGACCCTTCAAATCCTCGGCCTCAGAACCGGAAGTTTCGGTCAAAGAGATCTCAAAAGGTGTCTTCGTACTTGAAAACAGCCAGCTAACCGTCACCGTTTCGTCAGGCTGCGTGACCTCGCTTTATGACAAACTCGCCTCCCGCGAGGTGGTTCCCAAAGGCCAGAAGGCCAACAATTTTGTCATCTTTGACGACAAGCCGCTGTACTGGCAGGCCTGGGACGTGGAGGTCTTCCACCTCGACTCCCGCAAGGAGTTGCCCTGCGGTGAGACGAAGATCAGCGAGGATAAGAAACATCGCGTCAGCGTCGTCACCTCGACCAAGATATCGGAGGAGTCATCCATCAAGACAACCATTTCCCTGTCAGCGGCGGTCAAGGGGGAACAGTCCTACGTCGAAGTCACCAGCGACGTGGACTGGCACGAGACGATGAAGTTCCTCAAGGTCGAGTTCCCCGTCGACGTGCGCAACACCGAGGCCTCGTACGAGACGCAGTTCGGCGTCGTGCGGCGGCCGACCCACTACAACACGTCCTGGGACATGGCCAAGTTCGAGGTGTGCTGCCACAAGTTCGCCGACCTGAGCGAGAACGGGTACGGCGTCAGCATACTGAATGACAGCAAGTACGGCTTCGCCACGGTGGGAAACCTGATGAGGCTGTCGCTGTTGCGGAGCCCGAAGGCACCCGACGCACACGCCGACATGGGCACGCACAAGATCAGGTGGGCTATACTGCCCCATCACGGCGTGCTGGGACACACGACGGTGAGGAAGGCGTTTGAGTTCAACAGTCCTTTAAAACTTGTCTCCGGCACGGAGGCGGCGCTGCTAGAGGCCAAGACGCCACCTGTGAAGTTGAGCGGTAATCCGGCGCTGGTGCTCGACACCGTCAAGCGTGGCGAGGACGACGAGGACGTCAGTCGCGGTGAGTTGCCGGTCAAGAAAGGGAAGAGTGTCATTCTGCGGATCTACGACAGCCTAGGTGGCAAGGCTAAGGGCACGGTCGAGACAACCTGGGATGTGGAGCGGGTGGCCAAGGTGAATGTGCTTGAGGACGAGCTAGAGGATGTGGAAGTGAAGGATGGGAAATTCGAGGTCGTACTTCGGCCGTTCGAGGTCGCTACTTATAAGCTCGTGCTTGGGTGAGGGAAGCAGACCTAGGATCCGGACTTTTGATTGGTACCTTGATGCGACAGGAAAAGCGAGCAAGAGCGGATGAGATATTGTTAGATGCATGGTTCGAATTGGTCCCTCCTTCATTCACTATATTGAATAGCATGTTCTAGCTAAATGAGATATTCGGTCGTTTTGGATTCGATCGTATGGTCAGGTGGATGCTTCGTAACCTATGAAGCCAAATACTCTGATGTTCACCAAGTGCCTAACCCCGTCTCTTGTTACTCCTTCTCCGCGCCTCCCTCTCCCTCTCATAGTCGTTACTCTCCTTACCCTCAGTGCTCTGGATCTCGGCGACGAGACGGCGGTACTTCTTTTCATACGCCTCGTCGACAATCTTCTTCCTCTGCAAGTTCTCGCGCGCCAGGAATCTCGCGTCCTTGCGAAGCTCGCGCATGGCACCCTTCTTCTCGCGCTTGTGCTCTGCCTTGAGTTTAGCCAGTTCGGCCCTCTCGCGGTCGGGATCGTAGTGCTTGTCTGGATCGAAGCTGTCCTCAAACTTGGGTATGGCTGTCTTGATTGCCAGGGGTTTGTGGTGGTGCAGCTCCAGATTGCGGCGGGAGAGATGCGCCGCCCTTAGGGCATGAGAGAGGTAGGAGGATGTTTGAGTTAAGGATGTTATAAGCGTTTCAGGGAGATGCGGCCGGCAGGAAGGGGAGAGGAGATGCGAGATGACGGGGATAGCCGGCTGGAAGGTCTCGGTAAAGGCGGATTTGCCTGCCCATGTCTCGGCTGCGGCTTTGAGGATGAAGAGTGTGGTTTGCAAGATGGAAAGTTTTTGAACGTCGGGATCAGACTTGCGTTGGGAGGACTTGGTGTCCTTGTAGTTCAGCTTCCTGGGGGTCTTGCCTTGGCAATGCCGTATACGGCAACTTTGTGGTGGCTCGAGCATGTGAAAAAATGCTGGATTGCTGGTAATCCTTTGCGGTGCAAGAGCACACATTGTATCCAGGCAAAAGTTGATCACTTCTGGGACGTAACGCTTCGAAAGCTGCTGAAACTGCAACGCAAGGATTGACAGATATGCTCCGGTAGCATAATGTCCCAGAGAGGTGGGCAACCCTTGTCCTAGATACCTGCTGATAACCAGCATGGCCGGGGTCACAACCTGGTGAAAGTGGTCGGATGTAGGGAAAATAGTACCAATAGCTGTAAGATGGACGAGATGACCGGCATCGAGCGTAAAAGGTTTAGACTTGTCCTCGCTTAGGCTCACATCTATGAGGATCTGTCGATACTCATTGGCAATCTCAATAGGATACGTCTTAGCCAGAGAGTGAACATGCCGAATGAGAGTCTCGACAATAGCATAATCCACGTTGTCGCGAGAGATGTAGCCAATGTATTCAATAAGAGCTCTCGAGAAATTGGCCATTTTCTCTTTGTTGCTGGCGCCGAGTTTCGGATGATATAAAGCACGGATGCGCTGAACAACTGTGGGGATCTTCGACACTGGAATTGATGCCAGGGTTGTAACAAGTTCGTCGAATGACTCCGGGCAAGCGAAGGTATACGGCACTCCGTCTCTGTCTGTTCCTGCTGGCATGTTGTTGGCTTGCCGTGCAACACGGTCTTCCTGCTCCTTCTGGTCCACCTCCGCGAGATACTTTGTGAAATCGTCGTCATCATCATCTCCTTCCCCCACGGCTCCATCGTGTGAAGCGATGGATGACATGTCGTCGTCCGAGTCGATCTCCAGTTCGGCGTCGGAGCCCGCAACAAGATCGTCGTCGATCAAGAAGTCATCTTCATCGTCGAACCCAAGCTCAGCGGCAGTACGTCGCCTCTTGATACCAGCGCCAAGGCCGAACTCATCTTCCTCATCGTTTTCCATGGTTTTGTCCTCGGCAGCAGACTTGCCCTTTTTCTTTGACTTTTTCTCATCCTCTGACTCCTCCTCATCATCACTGACTTCCTCGCCCCTCATGCGTTTGAGCCGCTTTTCTTCCAGCTCCTTTAATTTTTCTGCCGCCTCCTCGGCAATCTCCTCCTCAGTCTTGGTCCTCATTGCAGGTTTGGCACGCTGATCTTGGATCATCTGCCTCAGTCGCACATCGTATTCCTTTTCGAGCGCCGACTTGTCGAGTCCGGGAATTAAAGCTTTCTGATTCGGGTCCTTGTCTTCTTGTCCTGGCTTCCATCGACTGAAGAGCAAGTTCCGCACATCAGAAAGGTCCTTATCGAGCTCCGCCCGCAGCTCCTCATCCTCCTCCTTGGCCGCTTGTCGCTCGTACTTGTGGAGCTTGGATTTGGCGATAACCTCCTCCATCACCTCTTTCTTCGTCTTCTTTCTCTCCGGCTCCTCATTATCCTTCACCTCGGCTTCTTCTGCGACAGTCTCCCACCTCTGGCGCTTTAACCTCTTCCGCTCAGTCTCAGAACTCGACTCTTCCCCTGATGGTAGGTCATCCTCGTCAAAGTCATCCGCGATAGGTTCACCATCGAGGTCAAGTTTCTTGCCGAAATGTGTCAAGCTTATACCAGCATCGTCGTCATCTTCCAGATCGAACATGGATCTTTTCTTGTGTAATCTTTGCTTCTCGAGGGTGAAACGTTGAAGCGCTTTCTCCTCTGGGGTCATGTTGGGGTCGTCTTCACCGAACCGACGATCAATGATTCCTCCAACCTTGTTACGACGCTCCATTTCGACAAGGAGCGTCTCACGGCGCTGCTGCTCGCCGATGGCCTTCGACAGTCCTGGCCGGCCCTTAATAAACCCGGCTTTGTTGCTGGCAGGCTTGTTGGTAGTGACATCGAACTTCGGGCCTCGTGCATTGGTCTTGAACTGGAAGGGGTTGAACTGTTCGCGGATGTTCTCGAGGACCGTTGATCGTTGTAGACGCTTATCGTTCCGGCCCTTCAGATCTTCGGCTTGCTTTCGCTTTTGCTTCTTGGATTGTTGAGGACCGATAATGCCTTGGTCCCGCAGAGAGGCCTTGAGCCTCTTCAACTGTGAGCCTGCCATCTTGGTAAATGCCGGGTACGTCCCTGGCGTCGGCCTTCAGTTGTGAGTCGAGGTTGGACTAGCACTGATGAAATCGAAACTGAAAGACTAAGTGTTGCAGCGTGCTCTCGAAATTTTGAAAATCCTTATCTTATCGGAAGGTGGGTTGGTCGCAACTCCTGTGTACACCGCACACGCCAAAGACGTCGCTGATTCCTTAGCGTTTCAGTGGGTACGTACCTGTTTATGTCAAAGCTCATGCGTTGTTCATTGAGAATCTCGTCGTCACGGAATCATACAGAGTTTCCCGTATAGATGGCACAGGCAGAAATCTTCTTTAGTCAAGATTGAAGATGAGCTGGCTGCCATCTGTAGCACGCGATGAGCGTGTTATTCTTGGGTTCTTCAGTGCGGCTGCCCTTGGGACTGCATATTTGATGCATATCATGCTTAAGGATTTCCGTGATGAGGCCGAGATCAAACCCACCCAGCCAAAGACCCAGTACATCACCCAAGAAACCGAAGATGCTCTCAAGTTCAGTACTCTCGAGACACTTCTTGGTCACTATAACTACGCCATCAGGGACACTGCCTGCAAGATTGTTTGCGACAGAGCAGCAAACGACGGGGCGACTCTCGACATACTTCTCTGGGGCATCACCCGTCCGGACTACGACGAGAGGATGAAGAATCTCCGCGCCCTGGCCTTTGTGACAGACCAGAATACCCTCCATTTACTCCACAACGACAAGGCTTATTCGGCACTTGTGAGATCACTGGAGCTTTGCCTTCCAGCGGAATGGAAGCCGGAAGACAAGTTAAACGACAAGTATTACGACGAGTACTATCTGCGGGACATGGCCGAAAAGCTCTGTCTTATGTTCATCAGCCAGCTACTGCACCGTTACGAGGTATCAAACCGGCTCGTCAAGGCAAAATTTGTCGAGAAGTGGCTGGCCAAGCAGTACTGGGGTGATTCTCCCGACGAGGTGATTACCAACTTTACGCAATACATGGATGTCAGGGACAACCGTATAAGCGAGATTGTTAAGCACATTATCGGATGTAGGAGAGGGCGTGAAGCACTGGTCAAGACAGGCCTGATCACCCAGTCTACTAGAGATATCATAGAGGGGCAAGGGACGAACCCTAGGAGGCTGAGTTATGTGCTACCTATCTACGTCGGCACTGATGATAGTGACGAGAATGTTGACCGGCCTGTTGGTGTTCGTCACCCGGAGCAGAGTGCGGAGGAGCAGAGACTACGTCATCGTCACAGGGAAGCGATGGTGTTTAACGACGGGACCAGACCGTTAAACAGCGAGGACATTATCCAGCGGGATCATGGATCACCTACTCTGCTACCATCTCAGCCGTCTAATTCTGCTACAGTAACGGGCCAAGACCCGGAATCGATAGAGGATACGGCCACTTAAGCACCCCGCTGCTTCTCTATTCAACATCCCTTCAAGCATGACCTACCCAAATGCCGCCACTATCTCGGGTCATTTTGAGGTATTGTTCTCCTGGCTGTAAAGTCAACTTAGAGTTTTCGTTGACCTTTAAATTCAGATTCTCAGCCTCGCCGGCAGCGTCGAATACCGCATTTTCCAGTGATCCTGTACCAACAGCGATATATTCTCGCAGTACAGGAGATGCCGCCTATCGAAGGCTCGACATAGCTTACTCGAATTTGACCATCGTTTGACCAAGGCCTTGGCGATGCTGGCGAAGTCACAGCTGTAAGCGGTATCCAGGCCCAAAATACTAAAACTGTATATCGAAAGCAAATGATCTGTGGACTGACCACACAACAGCGCTGAGCTGAGATGAAGCTGGTCAAGGGAGGGATCTCTATTACCATATGCAGTATGGCTACCAACTACGTGGAGGATGAAGGGCACCGGTGGACGCTGAGAAGCTTTATTAAAGCTATGCATGGTGCCAGACGGGCAGCGGCACATGAGCCTTGGACCAGACCAGCGGCTCAATGGTTTTGTTACTGGCTTCCGCCCAGGAAACAGGTCTAAAACGAGTGACTTAGTGTGTTCTTGTCAAGGGCAGCGGTGCTGCGCTACATGAGGAGGACAGAAGTGAAAACCGTAAAAGACTCCGGAAATTTCCAGGTCGTCCGACGCGGCCGCATATTCGGGAGTTAGACAGACATTGCTAGCATCCCATTTTCCACATGTTTTCTTCGTGTTAGACTCAGGTGCCAGGCTCTAAACACTAAATCTCCAAGGTTTGTCTTTCTGCACGTTGTTACTGAAGAGTCTTTCTTATCACCCTGACAGACGTTTCGTTGACCAGCCGATGTACATGAACGCCATCTGGAAAAGGCGTGCGAGCTCTTAGTCGACCTATTCTGCCTTTGTTACGTATTCGACTCCGATGGTCGTCAGGATTGTGCATGTCACAGGCGTAACGTTGCCTTCTTTATTGTGCTGTTCACTTCTTTTATTCACCAGCCTCATTCTTTATGTCAACAATGTCCTTGTGCCCGAGAGAAGCCTGAGACTCCTTGATCTTATAAATGCCAACACATTTTCGATCACCTCAGTTGACCTTCTCCCCATCATCATACAACACCATAAGCTGATTCAGTCCTACGAAAGTCATACTTCTCTTTTACTCCGAGGCTAGTCCACTCAGAGTCACACCCGGAACTACCATCATAGAGACCATGAAAGGTCTTTTCAGCCGTCGCCGCCGCCGCGAAAATGGCGAGCCTAGCAGACCTCTGTTACGGCAACCCCAATCTCCTGCAACCCGGGTAGGTATGCCCGATGTGCCTCCAGTCAAGACATTCGGCTTCGTAATCTGCGTCGACGGAGTCCTGACAACAGGTGAGACAACCTCAGGTGACTGGAGGACAACATGGGGTAACCTTCTGCCCAGAGCAGCACAAGCAGTTGAGTTGTTGCGGGCGCAACATATCCCCTTCATTATCAAAACTAACGCCCGAAATCCCTACAACGAGGAGGCTCAAGCTAACAACCTGCTTTCACTCTTTGGAGAGGTCAATCCTCCGGTCACAGGCCTAGAGGAAAGCATTATCTGGACGCTTCCGCCGTTCTACCCGGTAGTTCGACGCTATGCTAACAAAACAGTGCTCATCATCACGTCTGACCCCGTCGGCGCTCGTCAACTAGCATGGAAAGCAGGTCTCAAGGTGGTAATGGTACACACCGATCCAGACATTGAAAAGGCGGTTCGGCTCGCCAAGATCGATGCCATATTAGTCTTTAGTCCGCCGTGCCGCGAGACGCATAAATCTCAGTTTGAGCTAATCGCCCGCATTTTGGAGTACAACAGGGGCTGCAAACTTGTTTTCTGCAACAGGGACTACGATCGTGTTAGCGGATATCATGACCGGTCCGTCACGCTCGACCCGGATGTTTTTCTGGAAATATCCGACAAGTTTGTCGAGAAGAGGTTGGGTACTGTCCCGTCATATGCCCTCACGTCTGGTGACATAGTGGAAGGTGATGGCTGGGAAGAACCACCAAAGGGGTTTTGGGACTTGTGTCAGGCTTACCGGCAAGACCAGTTCGAGGAAGAGCTCGAAGATGCGCAGAGGCTTACTGGTGACCAGCAGCTAATGCAGGAAAAACCGTTGTTCTCCGGTACCAGGAACCCGGTACGGCTTCCCCTTGACACGATATACTTCATCACTAATAACCCACGTGGGCATCACCAAGAGCTTGTTGGGACGCAACAAAGCACAATTGGAGCCAAGTGCAATGTGATGGTCGTCCATGATACCGAAGCTCGACAACCATACATGGCCCCTCGACCATGGGATAAACACATTCCGAGCATGGTCTATGAAGACGTTCTGCAGGCTATCACTTCGGCCTTGGCTGCTGAAGGCATTCAAGTGCAGCCATACAACCGCAATGCTGTGCGACGACCGTATTATTGAGACAAATTTCGCTAATCTTCATTGACAAGTACTTCGCAGGTACAGCCCGAGATGGTAGGTTAAGGGGCTGGACGGTCCAGCAAGGTAAGATATAGATTTATTTTCAAGCAAACACAAAATAGAACCTGTGAATTAAACTCTAGACTTCAAATGCATACCATCAGTAGCAGCAGTGTATGTATGCCCTGTGATATTAGTTGTAAACAACCAGGCCAATCTCTCACAATGAGTACTATGTAGTACAGGTTATCGTGGAAGGCAGGGTCACTGTGCTTCCGAATAAACAAGTGACTGTCTAGAACAAGATGAAGTAGAGCGCTCCAGCTTAGCTTTTCACTGGGCCTTTCAAAGTTTTGCCATTACATGAAAAGGTCAAGCTGAAGTCAGCTGAGGGCAAGGTGAGGGCAAGGTCAGGGCAAGGTGGTGATGGAGGGTAAACTGTCGTATGTTTAAGGGCACGGCCAAATCTGGACTAGCCTGTGCACTGGTGAAGAGCCCTTTGGAGGGGCACAAAAAGGACCCTCCCGCAATTTCTTTCTGCCGCTCAACACCGAACTCGCTTAACCACCCAAAACAGTTCTAGCGCCATCTTTAGCGTCTATCTCACGTGACAATAATCCACACAGATTCACTTGAATGGCGGACAATCAAGAGCACCAGAATTTTGACGCTGGTGGGGTTGACGATAGTGGATCGTCTGCCAGCTCAAAGAAATTCCGATCAAACAGTTGCCCAGCCAGACTCGGAGGCTCAACTTCGACCGAGTACTTCGCCTGCCTCGAGACTGAAAGCTACTCCGACGACGACAGTGATATCGCGATCGGCGATTTCTTCGCTACTCCTCCCCATAAGGATACTTTTCCCCCAAAAGATTCGCCAGTTCCACCTGCCGAGGACAAGAGCGACGACAGCGACAAGTACCCAAGCGTCTTCTATTCATCCAGCGAGGAGAGCGACCCTAATCCCGACGAGGTAAAGCAGCTTCTGAACGAGGTTACCGAGCGACTCACTATTCTACTTGAAATCGGACGCTTGAAGCCCGCCGAAGTCCAAAATGTCAATTGAACGCCCCAAGCTCCTCTTCGTCGATGGCACCTTTGCCGAGCTGGCCCAGGCGATGGCCGACATCGTCCAGGTTGGCGACCAGGTAAAGCCGCTTCTCGAGAAGGAACAGAACGAGGAGGCCCTACAGATCATTGTCAAAGCCTCGAGTCACCTCAACACAGTGCCCGAGAAGGAGTTCAACCCATCATACAACCTTCTCATCCACCTCGTTCTCGAGTCTAAGGACCCGAAGAAATATCTACCTATGATGTGCAGCAATCTCCTCAAACCGATCCCCTCGTCACCAATAAACCACATGAACCTCGCATCGAATGCGTTGACAACAATCTTTAACAACCTTGCACCCGATAACCCGCTGCGCTACAATGTTTTCATGCAGATCTGCCGTTTTCTCAAGCAGAATAACCATTACGAGGGACTCCGGCCCATGCTGAAGAATCTTCCAAAGTGGCTGAAGGACTGGGACACCGATGAAGAGGACGCCCGCAAATTGTATGTTGAGGTTGCGGAAATTGCCTCCGAAGGCGGCGATGGCGAGTAAGTAACACCGAACATGCCGCGTTTCCCGTGACGCTGCGAAAAAGCATCTAATGTGTCGTACAGAGAGTCCTATCACTCCCTTATTCAAGCCTTGCATACATTTGACCGCGAAGACCAAGAGGAAATCACCTCACAGGAAGCGCAACAGCTGTCCTTGCGCGCCCTGCGCATGGCCCTCCTCTCAGACAAGACCTTCCTCTTTCAAGACCTCCGCGCCCTGCCCACCGTTCAGGCCCTATCTGACTCGCACCCCGTCTACGCCCAGCTTCTGGACATCTTCACCGAGCAGGACCTGGAGGACTACAGCGACTTTAAGGAGGAGCACGAGGGCTTCATTGAGAAGGAGAAACTTGATGACGCCAAGCTCGAGCGCAAAATGCGCCTGCTTACTTTTGCTAGCCTGGCAGCTAGCACACCCAACCGCGAGATCCCCTACGCAAACATTGCCCGAGCTCTTCAAATCCCCGTCGAGCAGGTCGAGATGTGGTCCATCGATGTCATCCGCGCCAAGCTTGTGGAGGGTCGTCTGAGCCAGAAGGACAAGGTGTTTAAGGTACACCGAACGACTTACCGCGTGTTTGCTGAGAAACAGTGGCGCGAGCTGGGCACCCGGGTCGACCAGTACAAGACCGTGGTCGATAACCTCCTGGCCGTCATCCGTCGTCAGCAAGCTGAGGCCAAGGCCGCTGCGGAGCGCGAGCAGGCGGAGATCGAGCGCAAGCTTGCCAATGCCGGCCTGGACGGTGAGGGCTCTTCCGGTAACCGCGGCATGGGCGGTGAGCGGAGCAACCGCGGCGGTCGTGGAGGCCGTGGCGGTAGTGGCTTTGGCGGCGGTCGTGGTGGCGGCGGGTTCGGTGGCCGTGGTGGCGGTGGCTTTGATGGCAAGGAGCCGAGAGAGCCTGCTGCTCCCCGCGCCGAGCGTGACGACAACGATGACTAGGGTGACTTGGTCGAAAGGAAGGGATGTTGCTATGGGGTTACATTTGCATGAGGCGCCCGGAAAGGATAGACCTTCCGGATGGCTTGTCTTAGAAGCAGGCCTGGCTCGTTTGGTCCGCTTCTTTGCTCTTCCTCCTGTTGTCCTATGAGGAGCAGGGACGCATGTGTCTCGACTCGTTTGAGGGGCGGTATGGTCTTGTTTTGCGATGGTTTGTTCTGTCTCTCTCCTGGCCAAATAGCCAGTGATATAGGGAATTGCATGGCACCAGGGGTTTGCAAAAAGGTGCCCTAGGTTACATTAGGTATTGCAAATGGAAGCAGTACAAATGAGAAGTTCTGTGATTACAAAAAAAGCTACTGAGTAACTATGTCCAAGGCTGAAACTTCCTCCCATCGCCCCTGCCATAGGCGAGTGAGGCTCCAGATCTATAGTAGTGCACAGTCCATCTTTCTATCTTCCTTCTAGGTTCGCATACAGTTCATACTTCGCTCCAAGTCTACAGGCCGTCCCCAAGCCGTTCTCCCAGCCTCTTCCTCGTGGCCTCATAGACCTTGTCTGGCTTGGGCGTAGCGTCGATCTTTACGACTCTGCCTTGCTTCTCATAGTAATCCACAACCGGCATACTCGTCTCGACAAAGGTCCTGAACCTCTTCTTTATGCTCTCGCTGTTGTCGTCCTCTCGCCCGCTCGTCTTTCCCCGCTCGAGCAGTCGCCTCTGCATCTCGTCCTCGGGACAGTCGTAGAACAGGACAAACTTGGCGGGACAGACGGTCTCCTCGAACTTCAGCGCCTGATCCATCTTCCTCGGGAAGCCGTCGATCAGGAACTTGGAGGGCTTGCCGGACTTGTCCTTGCTACTGCGGATGACGTCTGTCATCGCGTTCTCGAGCAGCTGCACCGTGACTTCCATTGGCACGATCTCGCCATTCCGGATGCAGTCCTTGATTAGAGAGCCGAACTGCGAGCCGGGACGCTCCTGCTCGGCGCGCAGCAGGTCGCCCGCCGAGAGGTGGGTGAAGCCGTAGTCGCGGACTAGGTTGGCGCACTGGGTTCCCTTGCCGGCGCCAGGGCCGCCAAGGACGAAGACTACGGTTACTTCATCCGGACTGAAGGTGGGTGTCGACTTGGATGGGGCTGGGAGGGACCCAGATGTCTTGGGGGCGTCGATTGCTGGCATTTCTGAGGCGGTCAGCATAGTGATAACAGGGCGGTAGGGGCTTGTAATGTTGAGTAGGGGTGGAAGTTGGAAAAGAAAGGGACGCGGCAGGTGGAAGGATGTGTAAGTTAACATAGATCTAACTCGGTATTCCATGTCTAATGCCACCTTCCAGCTTCAATGGAAGCAATAGTTCAAGGCACAGCACAAGGCGAACATACCTGCTCTTTGGTTTACCAAAGCAATGTAGGCTCCTGAGCTCAAAGCGACAACCAGAAAGAACGGCCAGAATTTGACCGGGGTGGTAGCGCCCTTCTTAGGAGGAGGTGGAAGAGGATTGTTGGAGCTGTGCGATCGACGCGACGAGCTCCTGATGTTAGGGCGGTATAAGGCTTGTCGCTGGAAGGCAGTATTACTTCGGTAAGAGGCTGAAGAGACAGTAGAACGGAGCCGTCGCAACAGGATCGAGGAGGTCGTCTGGCGCATAGGTGATGATGTCGACAGTGAGACATGTCCAGACCTGGGCACCAGCTGCCGCATCGCACCTGCCAATGGACGCATCGGGTCTAGCAAAGGTCTGGTCTGCACGATGACGACCCTGAAAAGTTGATCACCTGCAGCAAGGTACCTCGATTCGAGTTGCAGGCGGCTCGACCAGCTTCACACTCCTAGCTGTCAGACGACTAGACAGGCCTGATCTAAGGTTGTCACCAACTGCGACTCCTGAAATCCAATTCAAGACAAAGGTTCTGAAATGACGGCGCCAAGTTAAATTTGGCACCACGCAAGGACCCTCAGATATGTAAACTACCTAGTCACGTGAATCAATAGATGAAGCGTCTCATCTGAAGACCCGTCGACCGTCCCCATGAGACGGACAACGTTAGGGCATTTTCAATGGGTCATCCAAATGCAAGGAAAATGTGCTGTACCAAGATATATGCATCTTTGAGCCGGACCGAGTGCAATGCTTTTACTGGCATAGGCTGCCGTGTGATTATAACGATTCAAGCAAGGACATAAGTCAGTCAGCGGGTTTTGGACGACAAGAAGTGCCATTTCTAAATGACTAAGGTACTACCTCCCTCTGGCCCTTCCACTTCATTCAAGGCAGACAGAGTCAACAGCAAGAGCGACATCGTATAGTACATCTCTCGTGATTAAAACGTAGGTATTTCCTCCAGCATACAATCCTAGCAAGGTATTTCCAACCCAAACGCCTCTGGTATTTACCCAAGAAAGAGACAGCCTCAAGCTTCAGCTTCAGCTCAGCTGCGACAAAAGAAATTTATATCAGAAACAGAAGAAAGGTCAACCCTTGTAGATGACTGCTGCACAGTCACCACACTCGCTTATCTTGAGTTAGTGCGAGCTGGCCTTGGGGGCGTAAGTCCAAAAGACGTCTGCGTGGGCGGCGGGCTCTTGACAGCTTGGTCCGCATAGGCTCCGGGAATGGGCACAGCATCGTATTGCACCTCGCCCGGCGCCACCGGCGCGTGGGTGGGGAAGTTTGGCGTTGGAGGGGTTGGCGAGGTCGGTGTCCTGAAGCTGGCGGACTTTGGTGTTGCTGGGTTGGCCTTCTTGGGCGCTGGCTGAAGGCTGAAGCTGGTCTTCTCTGCTGGCTTGGAGAAGGCAGAGGGCGGTTCGACGAGACGATTGCCACCGGGTGTGAACGGCGAAGCGGCCTCGTCGATGTCGCCGAGAGACTTGTATGCCTGTGGCGGGAAGCGAGGCGACAGAGCATACTGAGAAAAGGCAGGAGACTTAGGACCAAAGCCGGGAGTATTGGGTGCGGTCTGGGTGCGGAGCTGGGCGAGATAGAGATCTGAGCGGGCCTTGTCGCGCATGTCCATAGTCTTGTGGAGCTTCCTCTTGGAGTAATAGCGGTAGAAGACGATGCTGTAGAGGGTGATGCTGATGACTTCAACGACAATCTCGATGATGATGCAAATCAGAGACCAGTTCTGTTCTTTAGGTTAGTATCGTTGCTGCAGAAGGCGTCTGAACAGGAGGCTTACCTGAAGTCTGCAGACCAAAGCATAGTCAACTTTATCCTTGAAGATCTCAGAGCGATGGTTCTGCACGCATGACCATCCCCAGACGTCTTGGTTGTTGCTGTTGGTGCGGCTGCTCTGCAAAATGCCTGCGGCCAATGCCCACATCACCATGCTGAGGATGAACCAGCCGACCGCGAACAGGGTGTAGTAGACACCGACCTTCTCGGCTCTCCGATGGCCACCACGGCAGTAGCCGACAAAGACGAAGACGCAGATGGCGAGGGAGACACAAGAAGCGGCAAGGACCAGCTTTTGCGGCCACGAGTTGGTATTGCTTGCCCATGCTGGCAGACCGTTCTGAGCTGGGAGAGACTTGGTCGCGTTGAAGATAGCGAACGAGGTTGACAGCATAGCAAGGATGATCAAACTGCAGCTGAAGTTGACACTACGCAGGGCAAACTTCGCCAGCCGCACTCTTGTCTTGATTTTCTGTTGAACTGGTTAGTCGATCGCCTTGGCCTTCAGAAGGGAAGGAAAACGCAGAGCAAGACTTACGAGATCTCTTGCTTGCTCCTTTTCTGTGAGCTCCTCCCTTCTCTCTAGGATGGTCTCCTCTCTGAATGTTGGGCTTAGAGGATTGCCGTTGATAGTCCTTGGGCTCCCGGGGAACTTCATAGCTGACTTGAGGGGGGACCTTGGCGATGCGGGCATGGCCACTGACTCCCTCTTCTCGTTGATGTATCCAAAGCCCAGATCTCCAACCTGTACCTGCGGTACTTCATGTTTATCCTTCCTGTCCGAGAAAGGCATCTTGCGCGGTTCCACTGGAGAGTGAACAGCTGTGGCCTCGGCGAAGCGGGGTGTCCTTGGTTGCTTGAGAGATGAAGATGTGGAGGATGAGTCTGTTGAAGCAGTCCGAACTGGTGTAAGAGTCAAAGCGAGAGTTCGCTTCTTCTCCTCGTCAATCGCCATGTTAACGGCGGGTTCTTTTTCTGTTTGGTTGTATGAAAGAACGGAAGAAGAAACCAGTCTTCGTTGCCGATATGAGGAAAGCCAAGGGCGGGCAGTGGTGAGCGTCGAAGTTACAGTTCACGAGGACGAGCACACCTAAGGGAGCACCTTGGAAGCAGAAAGGAAGTTGAAATGATCAATGATGCAGAGGCCAGCTGTCGGAATATGAGAAGAGATCGAGAGTGTTGGCGCCCAGCGGGGGATGAGGGCGGTTTTGACTAGGCGCTGGTCTCTATTAGACGGCCTTCATCCGGCCTCTTGGAGGGCGGCGTGCTGCATGGGACAAGTGAGTGAGTGGTTCGAGGGTGGAGCAATGAGGTTGCGTACCTTGGACTGGGGGTAGGGTGGTTAACCTGGGCGGGAGGATCTGATAGGGCAGATTCCAGATCCCTCAACTCAAAGCAGGCGACGTTGGATGGAAATAGACGCCCAGAGGGTGACAGATGGCGCCGTACTACGACTAGTCTGCTTCTCTCGTGCTTGAGACGAGGCCCGCGGCGCGACCTGGAGGCAGCTGATTCGGAAATCAAGCAAACCGAGTCTCAAGATAGGGATTGCAGCTCTCTGAACCGAGAGGTGTGAGTCTCTAACTGCAAAGGAGCTGTGACTAGACAACGTCCTCAAACAGGAAGCAGTTGTGCAATGACAGACAACAGTGACATGCCCCGATCAAAAAAGAGAAGAGAGAGACGTGCTAGAGTTATGAAGGGCAGACGTGCCTCTAGATAAGACGGGAAAGACACTGGTGGTCAGAAAGAGGGGTTGATCTTAGAACGGCAGCACAAGCAGAGTATATTCCGGTAGAGTCTGCCGTACAGGCTGGGAGAGCGACGAGGGTATCAAGCGCATGCCCAGATCATCCTACAGGCGGTATAACAAACACTATCGCACATGCATGGGAAACACACGATCGAAGCGGGAACAATCCGTGACCCCCAAGACATCGAGGGCCATTGTTGGCGCCGAGGTGGTCGCGAACAGGGCCTCGCATATGCACGGATGAGGCCTTCATTGGGTAGGATTCCTCGAGTAGAGGATGAGCAACTTTGCCGAGTCGCCTGTCTCTCAGAGGCGGGCAGGACGGGAAGATGGCGATGGTGGAATGTGGTTGGGCGGCAAGGAAGCTGACCGGGGTTTAGAGTGGTTAGTCTGGCCTACCGCTCAAGCTTTAACAACCCGATCCGCTATGGAGGTCAGCCATTGGCTCGACCCTGGCCGTATCCTGGTAGTTCGGTAGTAACCCCCTGTCGGTTGATCTACCTTGATAGGCTTATTTAGTCGGATGCAAGTGCGGTACCAAAACATCTGCCCAATCAGCTGCGGAAGAAACGTGACGGTAGGGTAACCATCTGCATGCCTTGCAACCTGGGCGGTAAGCAATTGGCAGTCCCTGTTCACTAGTCTTCGCGGAGAAGGAGAGATGGTCGTCTCCTGCGATGCCACGAATTTCTACAGAGTCCGAATCACCTGAACTCTGGGTCAGGTGGAAAAATTGAGAGACTGGGATACAACGGTGTTCCTCAAGATGCTCGCGAAGAAATTGGTGAACCTCAACCACCGAGTATCGCATATCCATTGTCATGTCGATTGCCGACTTGCCAAGGTTGACATTGACGTGATGTTCGGGATGACAGTTCCTCCACGTTCCTGACGCCAAAATCTCACGTACGCGCCATCGGCTTAATTGATACCAGGAACTCGGGAGGTGCCAGGCCTATCGCAGTATCTCACTCGAGAGAGAAGAAATCCCGCGACGTGTGGAAGGGCAAGAGACCAGACAATTCTGTCGCCCTTGTGGGTAATTGCGTCGCTCAGAGTTCGCCAAGTCCGTTAGATGGATGGGCCATCGGTATACTGCACTGTAAGGTCGTATGTTGTCAGCACCAATATGGAAAAATGCAACACTCGAGCTGCATCTTGGCCGATATGCCAATGTAAGTGGGCAAATATCGAACCGAGTGTCACACAACAGGACACAAAATCATGGGTTGCACCTCTCATAATGAGGTGGCACAGAATCTCCTTAAGTGGTTCTGGAGTGGCATAAATACCATGTTAAGGCTCTTCGACCACCCCTTCGTTATTTTTAGCCCTCATCTGCGATGTCCACGAATAGAGTCTGTCTCGGTCCTTCCATCCTGGACTTCCAAAGGCTCTCAGACCTCTCTCCTGTACAGCCAGCACGGAACGACGGGGCTAGATGACAAGCACGGTTGTGCAGGCTCTTCGTGCCGCACTTGATCACACTTGGTGTGCACTCAGACCTACTCCAGTGGTCTACAGCCCGGCTTCTATAGGGCATGCTGCCGATCTGAGCATTTGGTTATCAACGGCAGAGCTATAATTACACGCGAAAGCCTCCGGTATTCTGCAGAAGTTTCTCTACGTCGTCTGTGCCATGAAACCTGCGCAAGATGCAGACTTCCATGTCAACCAAGCCGAATTTAGAAGGATTCTCAAGATTTGCACACAAAATTAGAAAAGAGAATCAGAGGTGTACCAGCGCCGTGCCAGAACAGCTCGTTCATATTCAGCAAGGTCGCTGTGACAACACCTCAAGGCATGCCCAGGTAGATTTGCGATACTTCTTCGCAGAGCAACCAGGCCATTTTTCGAGCAAGAGACGATCCTGTTCTGCGATCACAAGCCTTAGTAAGTATCCTAGGACGAGCGAAAACATGGCATACCCAGCAACTGCTCTATGTTCACTTTGAGGTCGTATCCCGATCTACCGCCTCGCCTTCACATCAACGCCTGGTACATCCATGTTGACGTATCATAGCCTTTTGGTAAACTAAATCTTTTTTTCATAAAGTGGCATTTAACTAAACAAGTCACTATTGGCGATCGACTTCAGTTCTACACCTGTGATAGAATTACACATGTTACTGCACAGCTACACGCTCATTGATCATAAAGGGAAAGCAGATAAGGGGACGACCATATAATGAGGATGATCGCACGAATATACGACCACGCGACAAGCGAGCAGAGGATAAGACTCTTGCACGACGGTCTGGATGCTGTCGCTACACCTGGATTGATTTGAGAGTAAGGTGCTGCGCTTACATGCGTAATCCAACCACGAGGTCTAGAATATTAAAGGCTCAAAGGTAGACGTGCAGAATAGCATCATCTTGTTTACATGATTTGGGACCGCCGCCCTCAGAGAATCAGGAGAACCTAATATGAGAGTGACGTAGAAACCTTCGTGATATTAGGTTCTCTGTCAAGCAATGCTGAACTTTCCGCGCCGTCAAAGAGCCCCGCGGTGACTCGTTCTTATCAGCTTATCGCATAGTGGGCCACGAAGCCTCCTCATCATAAAAGGACTAGTGCGGCTTCGGCCCAAGCAAAGAATGATGAGTCGCAACTACCAACAATGGCTTGCACACCAAATTTTGTAATGGTAGGCGGCGAAATCTAACGACTTGCCATTCGTTGACCAGACCAGCACAAGGCATCACTGAACCGCATCTTTTCGAGACACCGCCTGATAATTACTCTACGTGCTCGGCCAGCCCTTTATCGAACCAACATACATTTATACAACTATCAGTGAGGAACCAGAAAGAGAGCCCTACAATAACATCAAACTACCCCGCCTCATCGTCGTCACCGCAATCATGGCTTCCAATGGCGATAAGTTTGGCAACGACATCGAGTCGGACTCCAACTCGGATAACGAGTCTCAGAACGGCGTTGAGAACCAGGAACATTCTGATCACGAGGAGATCAACAAGCCTATCAAGTCTGCGATGAAAAAGAGCGCGCCCGCGGCACCAGTCCAACGGCCAACTCTTCCTCCTCAGACCGACCCCAAAGACCTCGATGTCAAGACCCTTTCCCCGCTGACACCCGAAATCATTGCACGGCAAGCAACAATCAACATTGGAACCATCGGTCATGTGGCTCACGGAAAGTCGACCGTTGTCAAAGCTATCTCCGGCGTGCAGACTGTTCGTTTTAAGAACGAGCTGATCAGGAACATTACTATTAAGCTTGGTTATGCCAACGCCAAGATTTACAAGTGTGATAACAAGGAGTGCCCGCGGCCGACCTGCTACCGGAGTTATAAGAGTGACAAGGAGGTTGATCCTCCGTGTGAGAGGGAAGGCTGCGGTGGCACATATCGTCTGCTTCGTCACGTATCGTGAGTCTCGAAGCCTTACCTATAATCTCGAGACCGAAAACAAGGAAGCTAACTGCCTTAGATTTGTCGACTGCCCTGGTCACGATATTCTCATGAGCACCATGTTGTCAGGCGCCGCTGTTATGGACGCCGCTCTCCTCCTCATCGCAGGCAACGAATCCTGCCCGCAACCGCAGACCTCCGAGCATTTGGCTGCCATCGAGATCATGAAGCTCGACAAGATCATCGTGTTGCAGAACAAGGTCGATCTGATGCGTGAAGAGGCCGCCAAGCAACACTACCAGTCCATCCGCAAGTTCATCCGTGGCACTGTGGCTGGCGAGTCGCCCATCATCCCCATCTCGGCGCAGCTCAAGTTCAACATTGACGCTATCAACGATGCCATTGTCAATACCATCCCCATCCCACCCCGCGACTTCAGCCAAGACCCGCACATGATTGTCATTCGGTCTTTCGATGTCAATAAGCCCGGCGCGGAGATCGAGGATCTGAAGGGCGGTGTGGCCGGAGGCTCTATCCTGCACGGCGTTCTCAAGCTCGGCGACGAGATCGAGATCCGGCCCGGCATCGTCACGCGCGACGATAAGGGCGAGCTCAAGTGCACACCCATCTTCAGCCGCATTGTCTCGCTGAACTCGGAAGCCAACGACCTCAAATACGCCGTTCCAGGTGGGCTCATCGGTGTCGGGACGCGCATCGACCCCACCTTATGCAGAGCTGATCGTCTGGTCGGTTTCGTCCTCGGCCGCAAGGGCCGCCTTCCTGAAATCTACAGCGAGATCGAGGTCAACTTCTATCTCCTTCGCCGTTTGTTGGGAGTTAAGACGGCGGATGGCAAGCAGGCCAAGGTCGACAAGTTGGCTAAGAACGAGGTCATCATGGTCAACATCGGCTCGACGTCTACAGGCGCTAAGGTCGCAGCTATCAAGAAGGATGCTGCCAAGCTTATCCTAACCAGTCCGGCATGTACCAACATTGGCGAGAAGGTTGCGCTAAGTAGACGTATTGAGAAGCATTGGCGTCTGATTGGATGGGCAACTATCGCTGCGTAAGTTTATCCTACTTCATGTTTACGTCGTGGACCCTCACCGATACTAATATTCCTTTTCATCAGTGGAAAGACGTTGGAGCCTAGCTCCTCTTAGGATGGAAGATTGTAAATTCACTGTGGTATGGTAAAAAAACAGTCACCGAGAATAGGTCATCTCTAGGTAGCATCAGCTTTGTTTTCCACGGCACTGCTCCAAGACATAGCTCGACTGGCGGGCCCCCTGGAGAGGAGCAGGGAGGGGAGGGGATAGCGTGCCGAGGTAGGATACTATGCAACAGCAGCGGAATGGTAGACCAAAAGCGGGCAGAATAATCTGCGGTAGACATCATACATAGGGACGTGGATGGGTGGTATCGGAATTCAAGTTGATCTGGCTTGTCCCAGAATCTAAGCTGTCCCTATATTCTTACGGTTTATCTTATTGCCTAACCTTCCTAGCATGCTTAACCAGATTCTCGATGACGCCCTCGAAAGCCTCGCGGTCGCCAATCTTCTCGTCCGTCCGCTTGGTCCAGAAGTTCAGCACCTCCTTGGCCGTCTCTTCGAGCTCAGCCAGTCTCTTGACGTGCGCCTGCAGCTCAGCATCTGTCATGCCGTCCAGCGCTTGGTCAGTGGTGGTGCACAGCTGCTTGGCTGCGACTAGGTCGAAATCCGGCTCTGAGGGGCCTTTGTGGCGGCGCGGCTCGTTTTCTTTCCTGCTACTCTTGGGCTTAGGCTTCCCTTGCGTGTCGACAGACGTACTCGATGCGTTCTCGCCGTCCCTCTTCTTCAGTCTCGACAGGGATCTCGAGCGGGAGTCGGTCGATGTGCGCATGGACCCTGAGGAGTTGACGCGATGTAAGGAGGGGAGCACGAGTTTCTTCTGCTTCGAGGCGGGGAGAATCTCGTCTAAGTCGATGGGCACGCCGAGGGAGACGAGGAAGAGGCGCCTGATGCGCGAGCGGATCCAGTCCGGTGGTTGGAGAGGGGGAGGGGCCACAAGTTGCGCCCAGAGAGAGGCGCTCCTTGGAGTCAAGAAGATGGGATTCTCGGACTTGGAATGGGGTGGGGGTGTCGGCGGCGAATCGTCCGGTGGAAAGAGAGCGTTGAGGTAGGGTTCTGTCGCGGATAGGATGTCGTCTGGGTCGAGGTTGGAGAAGTCTGGGATCGGATAGGAGAGTGAGGGTTGTGGTGCTGGTGTGGGAGTCGCTGTTTGAGCGGGAGCTGGAGCCTCTTCTTGGGGCTGCTCGAAGTCGCCTTCATCGAACTCGCCAAAATCATCATCCTCATTGCCTTCTTCGAAATCATCGAAGTCGTCGCCGAAGTCATCCCCGTCTTTTTCTTCTGTTGCGTCTCCCCCAGGACCAGGGCTTGGGGGAGCTTTCCCCATGGCGGACGATGACTTTCTTCTAAGACGTGGAGATCTTGGGGTTCTTAAAGCAGGTGATATTGGAGCATCTACATAACGAGATAAAGGTCAATACAAAAGGTACTGCGCTTGCCGGTAAAGGAAAAGAAGAGAGATCGGGCTACACATCCGTACCAGTACTGCCATTTCCCCCATCGCCCTCCCCCACCTCTGTCCCGTCGGCATGGATGAGCAGGTCAGGCGGAGCGTCCGCCCGATACTTCGCCTTGTCCTCAGTATGTTCTACCGAACCAGCGGCGTCCGGGCTCTCCTCTACCACCGTCTTCGGAATGGGATGCCCACCAGGGGACAGGGGGCGTTCCTGGCTCTGCTCTCGGCCTATATCACTCCTGAGGGACAGGTCTGGGATTATGGCGATCTCATCAGGTGCTGCGTCTCCTTCACGCATCTTGTAGGCTTCCGTGCCGGGGACTTCCCCGTACGAGGGCTCATCGTCAACCTTCTCGACTCGTGTCTTAGGGATGGGTGACTTTGGGACCGGTGAGTTCGCGCCGGACTGCGCATCGGAATAGTGTTCCTCAGAATCTGACTCGGCTGCGGAGAGGTTAGCAACGGGTTGTACTGGCCGAGCCCGGGATATAGGATGTGTACCTAGCTGATGTGCGCCTGGATCAACAATACCAGTCTTCTCCGGAGGGGAGAGACTATTCCGTCTCGATGACATGGCGACAGTGCTATGTCACGTCTTCTCCGGCTGTACCTAACCTAGCCAGATGTACAGATAGGTCGTAGAATATAAGGCGCTAAAGGAGAGATCAAGGCAGTTGAGCGTTACTGATTTACCAGGGAGCTGAGAAATAGCACAGCCCAGAGTGCGTGCGTAGAGCGTAGTCCAAGACTAAAGAGTGATATCTGTTATGTTATCGCCCAGGCATTTTTCGACAACAGGAGGTTTCAAGGTTCAATACAATCAGGTTGATATGGCAGTGCAACCTTAGTGACGGAGGTACGTTGAGCTGAAGGTAGCTGTGGAGTCATTGGGCTGGCCTAGACTCGGTTGGGCCTGGCAGCTGCAGCCTGGCACGCCTGCCAGCTGGAAACTACCTACAGCGCGCTGCTGCGTGAATACCGTATTCTATCACCTTCACGATCACACCACCTTCCCGATCAATTTTCTGCCCCACACCCCACCACGTCGACTTCGGACGCAGCGCTCCACGCCATCGCGCCCAGCAAGATGCCAAAGCCTCTGCAGCACGAAGATA
>SMOB01000098.1:0-10114 GCA_007388105.1 Coniochaeta prunicola
TCCATGGCCTTCGAGAACTTGCCTACTCCTTGAGGGAGCAATTTTCCTCGTCGTTGTTTGGTCATTGCTAGCTTGATTGTGGTCGACTTAGCCCGGTATGGTTGGGAGTCTGGTGTACGTACTTCCTTCGTCGCCCTTTGAGTCGACGAACCAACCCTTCCTGTACGGTAGCTGATGAGTGGGTTGTGGAAAATTCTGGGACGTCCCAACTGCTGAGCGTTGTACCTGGGGCGGAGAGGTAGCGGCCAACTGGTTCGCCCGAGAAGATTTGACCCTGAAGAGACGATGAAGCGTTCTCGAATGGCGGGGCGAGAGAATGATCACCTCCGAATAGCTGAGCGGAAGCTGTCAGGGGGAACATTCCCAAAGCCGTAGTATCAGTCACGGGAAGCTGGAAGGACTGGTCGTGAAGAACATTGTTCACGATTGGCATCACAGCCATGGGGTTAGACAACTCGAAAGGCGGGCCGAGGAAAGGGGCATCGCAGTACATCGACACCATGTCAAAAGTTGTGTTGTCTTCCATCGAAGGCAGATATGCTGAATCATGGAGGAGAGCGTTGTCGCCGTTATCGCCGTTGAGCATCATGTTCAGAACGTTCTCGTCGATCTCAGGCGGTTGAAGTGGTTGGTCGTCGAGAGAGCTGTCATTGGCGGGCAAATTCGAAAAGGCAGACTCATCTGCCAGAGGCAGCTGGATTGACTGGTTGAGGTAATCGTGACTGGTGGCAGTGTTGATGAATTGTGTGTCGGCTTGGAGTTGCCTCATGCTCTCAGGCTGAGGATTATTGGGTGTGGACGACTGGTGATCGCCTAACCCTGTGTCTCCGTATGACAACGGTTCCGAGCTGGAATCCATAGTGCTTTTGTCTGCCACAGCTGGGGGTTTGATGGGAGTGAAGTTCCGCTTGACTTGGATGAAGATTGCTTTGAAGAGGGTAGTGGTTAAGGAAAGGCTCTTGAAACCAGGAAGTTCAGCTGTTCTTCATATAACGTTGCCGTTAGACGCCCTCGGGCACTCATGGCTTCGAGCCCCACCTTGATTTGCTCCAATGCCATCACTGCCTGCTCTAAAGTAGCTTAGCGCTCTCTAACACACACGTCCTCATGGCTTCGAGTCCCACCTTTATGCTCCAATGGCTTCGCTGCCTGCTCTAAAATGGCTTAGCGCACTCTGACATGGCTGCCGGTCCCCAAAGGGGCTGCTGCCGACTTAGACGGCCATTCTGGTTGGACCAAGGGCAGCCGACGAGGGCGACCAACCATAGCAGTGGTTCCTCGACCAGCAACAAGCAGAAGTCTGCTCCAAGAGTCTATATAACCATGTGCTCTCATCGCCAGCAGGATTGATCACTAAAGCTGAGAAAATTCGATAACTTACCATCATCCCCCAAGTTCGGATCCTGACCTATTTCCATGCCCATCGCCGCTGCGAAGCCGATTGTCGACTTAGACTTAGAGCTCTCGACGGACATGGAAGCGAAAGTGGGAGCGGCACCTTCAGAATGGTCCATACCTGCAATCGTAACTCTGGTCAACTTGCTGCTGGTCGTGGTATTAACTCCTGTTGGATGGGCTGTTAACAGGTACTGGCTTTCAAGGGGTGAGTTGACCGCACATCTCCAACGACAGGCCCTTTCACCATGATTGACCGGAAACAGGCCCGACCAGAACCCCTGATGTCGAAAATTCTGGGGACTGAGCTACAGAAGGCTGGCACGCCTCTCGGGATGAAGTAGTACTGGGGATAAGGCCAATTGATAAAGCGTCTGGTGTTCAGGAAAACGTGATGAGGTTCAGCTCTATAAAGTTCTCCTGTTTTTTGGTGTGATGGCTGCCATACGTACAATGTGGATTAGAAGCGTTGAATGGTCCGCCGCCAGCGACATTATGTTCAAGGAGCCCGAAATGATCGGCGAGTGTCCTGCACTACCCCAGAGACCGCGGTATTTGAGATCTGTTTGCTCAGTTGAGAAGGATGGAACATTGCTTGATTCTCTGCTCTATCTGCTAGTTTTGTGTCAGGGGCACACTACTATGTACTCATAGGAGTGCTTATGTACAGTACCTGGACAAGTGTTGTTAGACCCCTTGTATCTCGTTTCTCAGCATGCTGCACTTCATAGGAGCCTAACTCATTAGAGGCTCTGGCAATCCACCCGGGCCGGCTTTGCGGCAGGTTGGCACTTCGTGGGCCCCAAGACTAGCACCTTAGCCCGCGTAGCCCCATGCAATACTGCCTTGTCTAATGTTGATGCTTGTATTCATTTTCAACAGTGTCCTTTTTGACAGCCAGAAGTCGCATATGCTTCGGGACGGTGGCTTCCCGGCCGATTATCTCGAGTTCTTGATGGACGCTGCCAAAGGCCCCGGTGCCATATCCTATTCGATGCTGACCACGGCTGTGGACAGGAGCGGATTCATGATAGAAGTGAGGACTCTTACTGGCCATACGACTTAACGACAATGGGTTTCATCACAATCGACGTCCTCGGATGCAGGTTTGTACACGACTCCATGCTGAGGCGCGGTATGGAGTAGCTCCGGCCACCGAGAAGTCCAAGAGCACCCGCAGGTCCCCAGGGCTGGATATGAGACCCTGCTTCCTCACGACGTCGTTCGTGTCCTTGTTGGCAAGCTCCTTCCCGTTGGCTATCTCTATCCCTAGCCAGACGTTGTTCTGACCCTCAACGATAATAGGGTCGGCTGCTTACTCTTGGCTGTCTCTTGGGTCTGAAACCCGTTTACAGACCCGAAGATCAAAGTGGCTGCCGCCCAAGCCTCTTATAATACTCATAATGCTAGCCAATAATACACGTATAAACTACCTCTTGTCAGTAAACTTAAATGCTCGCTTTTGGGTTACGAGACATGTACGGTTGTTTACGCATTGTACCGCAGTCCATTATGCTATGGTAGCTTCACCGCCATCTTCTAGTTACAATGTCCCAGACTCTTGTGCCATGCTAGGTACCCAGCTCCCGAGTTCACTGTGCGGGTGGCTCGCAAACGTAGGCAACAAGATCTTGGTCGAGAAAGCGGTGGGATTGCTGCGATGAGTTGTACAGGTGACCTAGGTTGCCCGAGTTGAAGAGCACGGTAAGCTCCGTGGCGGCGATCGGGGCGTCGTCAGTGGCCCCCACGGTGGCGAGTGCTACCAGGCAGCGGGTGCCGCCCATGCTCCAGTCGGCGATTTGGAAGTTTCTCGCAGCAGCCTGTCGACAGCTGCAGTCGACACGTCGACCGTTTTCCCATAGACGAGACTCCTGGCTGTGAGTGTCTGATGGCGGCGCGGATATACGACTATCAGGCGCTCCGTGTAAGCCCACATCAGGTGGAGCTCGACTTGGTGTAACTCGTCAAAGGTAATCACCTTCCCGTCGTCGTTCGCCGCCGGGATACCCAACATTTCCTCGACGACGCGGACGTCGTGCCAGATCCGTTCCGCCGTCTCCAGGTTGAGACTCAAGTGTGGTGTTCCGGGCAACAGGACCGGAATGTTTAGCCACGGATAGAACCGCTCATCGCTCCTGTCCACGAGCTTGAAGTCGTCCGTGGCGCGCCGCAGCTTATCCCAGCAGCCCAGGAGGTGCCACATGACACCCGCCTTTCTGAGGAGAAAAGTGCCGCAGTCATCCGGCCACGTGTCCTGGCCGTATCGAAGGATCAACCTGCTACTGGTCAACCTGGATCACACCTCGTACTGAGCCTCTTGGAACTTCAAGTCTGGGACGTGGCGTACAAACCACTCTAGGCTTCCCATGCGGTCCCGGACGAGTCGGGGAGCGTTGGCGGCGAGTACCAGGCGCACGAGCAGTCGACCGACCTCGTGGTTCTCTTCCGACCCTGCTCTGGCAAGCAGGTGGAGGAAGTCAAAGTCCTCCCGGCGCTTGCGGAGAGCCGACAGCTGCAAGAGACGCCTCCCGGTTCCCGTCGTGGGATGGTAACCCTGCTCCCCTCGGCTCGCGAGGCCGAGAAACACCAGCCGCTCCCACGCCCACTCGAGGTTGCCGATAAGCGACGAGCGCCGGACAGGCATCCGCTTGACGTCAGTGTCTGGCCAGAGCGCGACCAGCTCCAAGGCAAAAGACATCACGTCTGCGTCGTACGCCGGGCGGTCCGGCTGGCGAGCCAGTTGTGCCAGGTCCTCTTGAGGGAAGCTCGCGTAGCATTTAGCCCATTCCGGGGCGTACCCGTACTGAATGGCAAGCTGATTCCTAGTGAGCGTGATCTCGTCGGTCACGATCAGGCCGGTCTCTGGGTCGCGGAGCGGTGCGTCAAAGGCGCAGTCGGCAATGACTAGCCCGACCGATTCCAGAAGAACGCCCTCGCTGAACTCCAACGGATTGACTACAATCAGCGCGCCGCTGGGATCCTCCGCGAGCCTGGCGGAGAAGGCCTCGAGGTCCTCATCGGGAGAGAGGCAGAGGAGTCGCGTGGATGCACCAGTCTCCGGGTCACTCGTGGCCACCGCGAGTTCCCTGCTATCGATTGTACTCATAAAGCCGACCACATTCTGATTGGCTGTGTGTAGCACCTCTGTGATGGCTGGGGTGACAGGCGCGAGTCCCTTCGCGCAGTACGTGATCCCGGGTGGACCCGAACGCAGCTGCTCGAGTCCGGTGCGGTCGAGTTCTGCATGGATCGCGGGCCGGCCGAAATATTCTTGGAGCTGCTCCTCGAGCCTCCAAGCCACAAGCACAAGGACCGGCGGCAGTTCCAGCCAGCGTGCGATGATACAGACTGTCAGCTCAAAGTCGACTGTCCACCGCGGGCTCTCGTAAATGCACACTACCGGGACGGGATGGGTGGCCGCGATCGCGGGATCCAGCATGGCACGCACGAAAGACCTGTACGTGGTGAAGGAGATCTGGCCGGGCTTTGGCAGTGCATCGAGGACAATATTGCGGACTTGAGGTCTCGCACGTTCGGCCGATTCGACGTCCTCGGCGCGACTCCTGAGGTGGTCGACGAGGCGACGCCTGGCAATGGTCACCTCTATGGTAGTCGGAAGCAAGCACAGGACCTGATTCCCAGCGGTCCACAAGTCCGCCTGGATGCCGATAAACGACGGATTGCCAAACGACGCGGTTTGGATGCTTGCAAAGGTGGCGGCTCCGGACTCGATGGCTTCGTGCATCTGTGCTAGAGCAGCTCGTTCTGGGCTCCCATGTTGAGGAGCAGCGACTGGCGCAGGCTCATCACGCTCGCGTTGCTCTCTGCCGACGGCTTTCTCCTTGCCGTGAGCACTGCTCTCGACGTGTTTCTCTTTTCCGTGAGCACTGCCCTCGACGGCTTTCGCATTGCCGAGTGGCGCCGCGTTAGGGCCTGTGTGATTCGTGGCACGACCAGGCGCGTGCGACCGAGACGCACCGCGTCCCTTCGACGACTTGCTTTTGTTGCCCATTGTGTCGATCGTACCGAGGACTGGAAGTGGTGGTAGGATAAACTGCGAAATGGTTGTGTGCTTGGTCGAAGTTGGAATGTGGGACGTGAATACAAAGACCAAGTTTCCGCATCGACTGAGCTGAAGACTCGAGGTGTCGTAGACTGCGTAATGCTTCTGTGCTTCGTCGAAGGTGGATTGAGGGTGACGTGAATGGTGAAGGTGAATAGCAAAGACGACGTGTCCGCGTCAACCGAGCCGAATCCTCGACGTGCTGTAGAAACACACTGCACAAAAGGTTCTGTGTGTGGAAAACGGCAATTGCAGAAGATTCGAGAAATGAAGACGAGGTTTCGATGACGCGTCGCAAGGCAAGCCGCACATGTCACACGCTGTTATTCACCATCGACCAAAGATTTACCATTTGACCAAAGGTTCACCTGCTGGTCACGTATCCAGCGCGTTTCTGGGCTTATCACTCTTATCTACAGTCGGAAGAAGGTCGGACATGGCAGCATGACCAGGAAATGCAATGTCGCAATGCAAACCACATGACGCTGGGGGGGTTTACCGCGTGCTACGATAGGGCATATGGGGGAATAAGCGTGGAACGGATCTGCTTTCATTACCACCTGTCGTATACCTTCTGCGTCTGTCTACTGTAGTGGTTCATGCACTTACCGGCTCTTAACACAGATTTGAAGCTCAAGAGAAGCAGCGCCTACTCCATGGTTCGACCACGGCTCTCAATGGGTGAGGAGCCTGGCAGACGGACTGGCACTTTCCACACGACCCATCGTACGGATATGAGTCGACAGTGGACCGCGTTAAATATCTTGAGAGATTAGGAAATAGTGCGAAAAATAGGCCTGTGACAAGTCCAGCCAGTCAGGAATACCCTTCCTACACGTGGAACGGCGCAACCATACTGAAGAGTCGTGTATCACCGTAGCCGTGCGATGGGGAAGTAAAAAGGCGCTTCGCTGGCTCCCCGACACCTCGCATGACGCACCGGAGGTCATGTATGACGCGCTGTCTCTCGTTGTCAAATACGCCAACGAACGCTATTGGGATATCGGGAGGTTGCCATAGGTTTCTTACAGCACGAGGCGGGTTTCGAGCCGTACGCCTTTGCCAACGCCATGTGGGATGCATACTCCACATCGCACGACGAACTCTTCCCAGCTTATGGGGTTCTCAACTTCTTGCAGGGCGTCGGACTTCTCGAGAATATCGTTGACTGTTCGAGATTCCGTGCACCGGAGAGGAGAAGAGGTCAAAGCCCTTTACCAACTCATCTTCGACCATGTCCCGACCTCCAAGTCGTGTGAAATCAGCAGGATCCGCACCGACTCTCGGAGATAATGGGCGAAAGTTTCAACTATTGAGTGGTTCTTCGTGATGGTAGCTTGGCGCGGTCCTGCAGGCATGCTTCGAGCGGCAAATGGGCATATTGTCGTGCAAGTTGCAACCGGACATGATGGGTAGAACCCCGCTAATGCATGCTGCCAAGGTGGCGACGAGGTTCTGATCGGAGTCTTGATTGACCGTGGTACCGCTTTAGAACAGACCGTCAAGAAGGGACAAACAGCCCTCGTCCATGCAGTGAAGAAGGGAAACATGTCTGGGGTTTCTGAACTGCTGGCACGAGGCTACGAGGTCGACGCTATTGGTTTACATGTCGAATTCAACTTCAAAAGTATAGTAAAAGTGATCTGAGCTACTTGAATATCAAATCAGGTAAAGAGTGGAGGACGGGGGAGCTCTCAGTATAGTGGAGTTGTAATACAAAAGCAGTACTATCGAAAGGGGAGATGTGGTTCTTGACGTATCCTGACATTAAATGTGTTCTAAATAATCAATATTCTTGTTGTACAATAAATAAGTTTAAAGTAAAATAATAAAGCTTAACAAAGATAAAAATATCTTGTTAAACTTTATTACCCTACGATCCGATCCAGCTGTAACAACAGGAACCTGAGGTTTGTGAGATGCTGTGGTAGTCGGCGACTGAGTGGTTGACTCGGAGAGGCCTTCGGACCCAACCTCATTGCCCGCGCCAGATGAATTGCTCCCTGTATCGCTTGACGAGCCACTCGCCGATTCTTTGGCACCCGCCACTGCATTGCTCGACGGCGAACCCTCGGTTGTACCGGACGTCGATGCCTCAGCCGCGGCCTGGGTGAAGTACACACCCCCTTTGCAGGTGTCGCAAGACTCTGGCTGGAAGCAAGTGTCGCCACCACAATCATCATCCTTACACTTCACCGGCTTATACACCGTAGCGGAGGTGCAGACCTCGTCCTCGCAAAGGATGGGTTTATAAGCCCATCCACCCTGGCAAGTGCACGACTCGACAACATAGACCACCTCACCCAGGCAGTCGCTTCCAGCGTATGAGTCGAATGTCCAATGGTTGCCACAGTAATCACCCACGCACGACACTACGGTAGCCACGGTTGTCGGGTATGTAGTTGTAACAGTAAGGACTTGCGTGGTTGGAGAACCAAGGACACACCCTGGGCTGGCTGATGGACAGAAGGTTACTATCGCAGTTGTTGTAGTAGCTATGGTGGCTGTGGTGAGAGTCGTGATAGTGGACATGGTTACTGCGGTGACAGTGGAGCCGCCGGCTACCAAATTGACGTTGATATAGACCGTCAATAGGACCGTGTTTGGCACGGCGGTCTGGCGACGAGCGAGAGCAGAACCAGATTGGCTGCCGCCACAGAACTCAGCGGAGTTGCCTGGACAGGACATGTCGCATTGATCCGTTGAGACCTTCTGCGTCTTCGCACCGTCCACTTGAGACCCGCAGTAGCAATCACTAAGAGATCTGTCAGTTGCACTTCGTCTCTCATCGCGCTCTGGATTGGTAGTCTCACCTTCCGACTACGCCTGCAAAGGTTTGACTGGCACATATAGATGTGCACATCTCAATGTCCATCTGCCCATTCGACCCGCCAAGCCCAAATGTGGGGAAGTTCTCATCGGAACCGAGGCAGCCAAAGAAAACGAAGTTACCGACAACGCTTGGAAAGCCCGGCGTGGTTGAAGCTGACGCAGATGTCACTGGTCCCGTTGTAGTGCCTGTTCCACTCGCAGATGTGGAGAGATCTGGCTGAGATGTCACTGAAACGGTTGACGAGATGCTCTGAGAGTTTGCGTTCGTGCTTTCCGGTGGTGGTAACGTGAATCCAGAACTTGTCGTCACGGCCAATGGAGCCGCCACAAGAAGGACATTTGACACAATTATCGGCACGGGATTATCTCCACAAGCTTCGACAACCCGGAGTACGGGATTGCTTGAGACTAAGACTGGCCTTGACTGGATGCTGGTCGTAGCGCCACCGGTATCCATCAATGTCTCGTTGTATACGGTTTCCCCGTCCAGAACCACAGATAGGGTGCAGCTAGTTGCCTCGGCTCGCTTGCGCCGTGATGAAGCTGACATGGTAGTGACATCCATCGAAACTGCAACTCCCTCCCCGGCACTGGTCTCTGGCACGGTTGCATTGTTGACTGAAATTGTAGCTTCGCCATTGGCTGGGGGAGTTACGAGGCTGATACGTTTGATTAGCATCGCGCATTCTCAGAGGAAATGTCATGGTACTTACACAGCAGGCTCTCCATTGAACGTGATGATCTCGGCGTTAGTCAGCTCCGCATCGGACAGGTCAACGGAGGAAGTTGCCGATGCAGATGTTGTCGTGCTGGTGGACGTCGCTTCGTCGCTGGACGAAGGGCTTTCAGTTGTAGCCGGGATGGTCTCGGAATCAGTGGTAGATGTTACGGTGTCAATAGTAGACGACTCGGCATCTGTAGTGCCCTGATCGGTGGTAGTCGTCTCGGCATCTGTAGTGCCTTGATTCGTAGTAGCCGTATCTGTAGCCGTCTCTGTGGCCGCAGTCGTCTCGGCATCTGTAGTGCCTTGATTCGTAGTAGCCATATCTGTAGCTGTCTCTACAATCGTAGTGTCCTGATTCGTTGTAGCCGTCTCTGTGGCCGCAGTCGTCGTAGAAGTTCCGGCGTTCGTAGTAGAGGTGTTGACAACCGTTGTAGATGTACCGACACCTGTAGTAGATGTCTCTACAATCGTAGTATCTTGACCCGTAGTAGACGTAGTGCCCTGACCCGTGGTAGACGTGGTGCCCGGACCCGTGGTAGACGTAGTACCCGGACCCGTCGTAGACGTAGTGCTTGTCCCCGTAGCAGACGTGGTACCCGGACCCGTGGTAGACGTGGTGCCCTGATCCGTGGTAGACGTGGTGCCCGGACCCGTGGTTGAAGTTGTACCCGGACCCGTCGTAGACGTGGTACCCTGACCCGTGGTTGACGTTGTACCCAGACCCGTCGTAGACGTAGTGCTTGTCCCGGTAGTAGACGTCTCGCTATCTGTAGTAGAGGCCACGCCAGTACTTATAGTAGATGTTTGAGTGGTAGAACTCCCGCTGTCCGTAGTAGCAGTGTCCGTGGTTGACGTCCCAGTATCCGTAGTGACAATATCCGTAGTCGAGGTCTGTGCAGTAGAAGTCTCGGCCTCAGTGGTATAAGTCACAGCATCAGTGGTAGACGACAAAGAAGTTAAAGATGAAGCCGGCATCGGACCTATTGTGCGGTGACTCGCCTCCAGACGTCTGCTCTTCCGATTTCTACCACGGACAGCGCTACTACGGCAACAACCGAGACGTCTACCACCGATGCTGAGACTTCTACCACCGAGGCCGA
>SMOB01000099.1:0-24032 GCA_007388105.1 Coniochaeta prunicola
GAACGAGGTTGATCAGACAAATGCTCCTCAAGGATAACTAAAGGGAGTATGTTAGGTTCAAAACCGCGTTGGATCGCCTTAGCGTAGATCCTGTTGATTTGGCTAACAGATACGCCGGTAAGCTCGTGAATAATAGCAGAAAATTTGTTACAAACTAGATACTAGAGCGTAATTATCGATGCCCTTACGGGTAACGAAATCTCTGATAGGCGTGGCATCGTTGCCCTTAGAAGCCTCTGAAGTAATCTTTGTGACTGCAAAATTACTAGGTATGATGTGCGAGGAGTAGGACAGGGGTAGGTATGCACGTAACGGGGGTGGCGGTTTTAGTACGTTGCGCAGGACTTTTGAAGTCTGCGTCCGTACAGTAGTGGGGGTCCAAGGGTGACTCGACTGCTCAAATTTAATCTATGTCTAACGTTACACTTAAATCGCCAACGCTCCTCCCTACCTACCTTCTAACTTTCCCATCTTCCAGGTTCTCCAAACCGACTTGAACTTCCACGATACCACGAATCGCTCCATCAACACACACATCAACGGATAAAACATGGAGCAGCGTATTAGGTCGTTTTTCGAACGATGTATTCGTGAGAGAGTTGTCCTCGTCGAATGGGAACATGCGCTTCTCTTCCGTTTGAAGTATCCGAGTGTTGTCGACAATGTAGGTAGCCTTGATGCCACCCAAGTGACCGAAAGTGTGACCATGTAACCACAAATACGCTCGCAGGATCTCGTCTTTGTCATCCCCGACAATCAGCTTCTCACCGCTGCAGCGGCAGCGAGTGAGGCCGGTCTAGTGCTTGCAGAGTCCAGGGATGTCCTTCGTCCCGCATATGCTTCCGAGTACTGCACCATGTCGAAGCGGTTTTTCCTGGACGATCATACCATCACTCGCAAGTACCGCCCTCACGAACGGCTCGTACTCGTACCGCTTTCATGGACAGGGATTTCAATGCAAGACCTCGATACCCTTCCCGCCGCAGATGCTCACTATCACATGCAGGTACTCCCAGATCTCAAAGTCTACACGGTTCCCCTCCACGCGGCTTGTGCTGCATTTGTCCGAATCATTGCCTCAGTAAGCAGGGATAGCCCAGTCAGGACCCGCATCATCTCCGACTTGACCAGTGTCATCGGCTACAACTTCTTCGACATGTCATACGAAGGCGATTACGACGATGACGACGGTGTTCTTACTGAAAAGGACTTGGAGGACATGCAAGCCGCAGCCGCAGTCATTCAAGCCTGGAATTACCGTCCAGAAGATCAATGGATCAAGGATGCCATCTTGAAGGCCATGACCGGCGAGACAAGCTACTTTGATCTTCCGTGTAGGGACACAGCTCGGCCATAAGGGGCGCATTGAGGGCTAGGGTCACTTTACCTCCTTAGAATCAACAATTTTGATCGCGAACACCTCAAGTGATACCCCGGTGAGCGTAATCCGTTGTACAAGAACATGCTCGGCGACTTGCTCTTGAGCCCACCTCTCTCTCACCGTGTCCTGGCCTTCACGCATAATATCAACTGGCAAAATGTCCGGCTCCGGCTCCGGTGCTTGCAACATAACACCCTCACTCTACTCTGCTACTTTCACGCCGTTACTCTCATCGGCACCGCTCCGGCCGATCTGGGCAACACTCTTACTGAGGCCGTTCTCGTCGCCCTTGACCCGGGATGTGGTATCCTCCTCGAATCTCATTCCTGTTCTGACCATCCCGTACTCCCCGACTGTGCTTATGAGAGGGACAACACCCGGGCCCTTTGCAGACCACACAGTCTGAACCTGGGGAAGGATCTAGGCAGGGGAAGTCGGGTCGGATCGTCCAAGAATGGGATGCGAGCGGCCCCTGTAGTGTCGAGAACGGGCAGCAGGTTCGCAAACTTTCTAGCCGCGGTTCCCATGGCCTCAGCCGTGCCGTAGGCCTCTCCGAGAACGATCATCAGACCCCCGCTCGCGTCAGGACTCGGGACCTATGAAGCCGAAGAACTTCTCCCCAAGCTCGTCGATCGCCACCTCGGGGTTGGCTCTCTTAGGACCGACGCAGCTCTGAGCACGTCGTCGCCGGTCTGGCCGAACAGAGTCTTTCAGAAGTCGGCGGCTCCGCGTGATGTCTCAAACGAGGTTGGTCAGCGATCTGAAGATGTTATTAGCTTGCTGACCAGAGATTGCGGATTATGAGACAGACTTTTCATCCACATTTCAGCTTTGTAGCTGTACCCGTGTCTGACACCGTTTTTGAGTTGGGGAATTTGCTCTTGAAGTGGTTCAGGTATGACAAGTGCTTGCGTCCAGCTACTCCTAAGATTGACACTTCATATTCAGCAACAAGGACAGAATTCTGTAAAAACCACTGCAAATTTTGTTACCTAGTAGCATGTACTCTCTTCCTGACTTGTGAGCAAAAAGTCTATCTCCATCCCCTCCTTCCAAATAGGCCATGACCCAAGGCATCAACCATACACAGGACAGTCTCGCAGAAAGAACAGCAGAGGGCGTTCGTACGTGAATGGACCACGGCCCAGATGTCCATATCTTCCTCGGCCCCACTCGCCCGGACTACCAAAGACTCTCGGGTGAATTCTTAGCTGCTTGCCATCGGTGACTCCAAGGTCACCAACGGTCTCGCCCTCTGTGATCTCCTCGCGGTACCTCTCAGTAATCGCCTTGAACTTGTAGGCCTGCCAGTCCTCCACACAGGCCACAATCCATCTGAACAAGGTCGCCGAATAAGAGCTGTGGACTCTAAGCTTGTACCACCTGCTTGTAACGCCTTGGGAAGCAGACCGTTAGCATCTTGTAGAGTGAGGGGGTTTCGATCATGACTCACTGATCACGACGATGGTCATATCAGCCGGTTGATACGTGGCCTTCAGCGCGTCTCTTATCAGCTCCCAGTGGTTCTCGGGCAGATTCTTCCACACCTGCTCCTCGGCAGCAGCCGCGGAGAGAACCAAAGGAGGCGGGCCATAGACATCGGCGACCTCATGGCGGGTGGCAAAGTCGGCGGTGCGCTCTCCGCGGGTGAAGGTGATGTACGCGCATGGCTCTGAATCGTAGTTCTCTGGGCTGATCGAGACAAAGAGAACGGTACCGCGGGGGATAGAGAAGTATGAGCGGGCCATCTGGATCAAGTTGTCATAGCTTCGTGGCCGAGGGATGACATGGCGTTGGTGTTTGTAGCCGATGATGATTGGAATGCGGGTACCTGTCTCCATGGTGAAGTGCTGAGGGCGGTGGTTTGATGGAGTAACTAATCAGATAATGGTTAGCACAACATGATGCCTGTGACAAGACATGAATCGTGAGAAAATCCTACACGATGTATTTTGAGACGGTTCTCGTCCCAATTTGGTTCTGGTTGCCTAGAAAGGTATTGAGAACCTCTTCAAATGGTTGAAGGGATAGATAACAAACAACCTACGAGGCAGTGTTCCGAACCAGTGCAGAAAACTCAAAGCCCGAGTTGGCCAGCCAGAGACGAGAGTCAATGAGAGTGGGCGTGGTTGGGAAAGGTGAAAAGGTGAAAAGGCAATGAAGGGCAGTAGCAACCAAACTTCATACTCGGTAGGCGGATCTAGTAGATGGCTCAGAATGACATAGCATTGTTGCCTGTCAATTCTCTGCAAATACTTGACCCATTGCCTTTTATGTGGTGCCACACCAGCCCAATAGACCTCCGCAGTCTGCTCTTGCCCTTATTTTTCACCGTACCCGTTCCTCTCATTCGCTTACCCGCTCTTATATAAGGTATGCTATTCTGCTCTCCTCACGACATTAGAATGCATTGCTGACGGAGGTCTCTGTGTCAGATGATCCTTCCTGGCCTACCCTCAGCCGCTCTCCTCTACACCGTGTGCTCGACCCGATGAGCAGCTGCATAGTATTCGTCAACAATATGAGGCTGGTCTGTCCCCAGGGCTTAGCATAGACTAGGATTCGCCGTTCCGGTGCTGGAAGCAGGCTACCCACTTGACGGGGATGAAGATCCGAGCCCCCATATCATGCCACGATGGCTTTCGCCGGCATCGCTGTGAGATGACTGAGACGGGAGCCGGGCGCAATATGCGTCATAGACATAACACCGTCCACGGGCTTCCTTCTTATTCTTCTGCGTGCCTGGGCCCGTGTACTCCCACTGTGATTGTCCACGTTCAGGAGCTGGCACGTACGCAATGGGGACCAGCCGATGCTGCCGGCAGCAAACTGCCAGTGCTTGTAAGCTGCTCTGGTGCCATCTGACTTTCATGCCTTCCCACCAGCTGTCCGCCTGAAGCCAAAATAGCCGGAACGCAGGCATCAAGAGCAACGGAATGACCGACAGCCCCAAACCTCCTGAGGGAGTCCATCGTCCAAGGTACCAGGGAGATCGACAGCACCTCGCTCCCAAAATCGATCACCACGTAGGTTAGATATAACGAAACCACCGTTCGCCACTCCAATTGCTTGGAGACTGCGTTAGAACCTCCCGTTTATGGTGCAGTCGGGGCTTGACATGGCTCCAGATGTTGGCTCCGAGAAATCATTGTTAGAAGCCCGACAATGAAGTACAATTAAATTCCCATTCCTCCCTCGGCATCCATTGCAACGTTAAAGCCTATGATTGCATTTACCTCGTCAGCCAGCAAAATAGCAGATTTGCATGCCTTGGGTATGTCTCTCTCATTTCTTTGCGACGAGTGAGGTGCTGGCCGGAAACGCGGGAAGTTAGCAGCCGACATCGGCAATGCCCGCGGGTTGCACGCCACGCCGCGCCCCTCACGATAAGCAGTTGCTAAAACTAAGATACAATGGTCTGTCTACCAAAGAAACGATCCTAAATGGCTTCAGATATAGCCACGAAGCTAGTCTAGGTTTGTACTAGTTATCCCCGAACAAGACAATGGCGCGCGGTTGACCACCAGGCGACCACGTGCGGCATGTGCGCAACCCGCGCCATCTTATCGTCTGTGTTATGCCAGGTAAATTGTTCAGACTATCGTCCGCCAGACTAGGCGTCGTGATAAATGAACCGCGCTGAATAGACCGCAGATTGAAGCCCGGCACAGCTACTCATCTCGTCAACCGTCACCGTCACCGTCGCCGTCGCCATGCTCGCAGCGTGCTCAAAACATATTTGCGGCCAGTTCCAAACTCTCTTTGGCTACACCCAGAAGAAGTCGCCCCTCGACACAGAAGCGAAATACGCGTCTGCGCAATCCCTGCCCGAACCGGACTCACATTTCACGGTCGCAATCATCGGTGCCGGCATAGGTGGTCTCACATTAGCCATTGGGTGCCTCAAGCAGAATGTACCATTTGTCCTGTATGAGGCAGCGGCCAAGTACAGCGTCATAGGTGCCGGCGTGGGCATCGGCCCCAATGCCGTACGAGCCATGTACATGATTGACCCCAAGCTTCGAGACATGTACTACGAAACATCATCTGGAAATCTGACGCCGGGCAAGGAACACGTCATGATGGAAGCAATGTATGCCGGAGAAGGCTTCAGTACGCCGTTGCCTTTCGGAGCCGAGTCTTACCAGCGGACCAGCGCCCACCGCAGGGACTTGCTGAACCATCTCACGAGTATGATCCCGCGACACCAAGTTCGATTCAGCAAGCGTGTGGTGAGGCTCCAGCAGCTGCCAAATAGTGTCGTTATCCACTTCGAGGATGGCGAGACCGTCGAGCATACAGCGGTGATTGGAGCGGACGGGGTTAAGGGCCCGGTTCGGAGCTCTGTACTCGGAAAGGACTTCCCGGGAGAGGTTGCTCCCACATATACGGGTAGATACGTTTACAGGTTCACGCTCCCTATCGGGGAGGCGCAAAAGATCCTGGGTACGATTGCGGACGATGCCAAGTGTTTCATGGGCCACGGGGTGAACTTCATGGCCTATCCGATTTCCAAGGGGACCGAATACAACGTTGTTGCTGTGGTATACGAAAAGCCCTGGCCACATGAAAAGTGGACGCATCAAGTCAGCAAAGAGGAAATGCTAGCCGATTTCGAGGGGAGGGTGGATGAACGCCTAATGAAGATGATGCATGACGTGAGTTACGATTCGGGAGTTGCCCTCCAGGAGCCGAGCTCACAAGCTAACTGCTTGCTTTCCTAGTGGGCTGAGCCTGTACGATGGGCTCTCTTTCATCACATAAGCACGCCAATCTACTACAACCGTCGAATATGCTTGTTGGGTGACTCCGCTCACGGAACGACGCCTCACCAGGCCGCAGGGGCAGGGCAAGGCATCGAGGATGCCCTCATCATGTCTCACGTCCTCGGAAAGGTCAAGAGTCCGCAACAACTCACCGTGGCGTTCGAGATCTTTGACTCGATAAGGCGCCCGCGGGCCCAGAAGATCGTTCAGGCCAGCTATGAATGTGGGCATATATACTCCCTCGTTCATCCTGATTTCAAGGACGACATCCCTAGGATTGCAGCACATCTGAACCGGAGGTTCCTGTGGATATGGGAGCACGATCTTGATGCCGACTTGAAGAAAGCAGACGTTATGCTTGAAATGTTAACAGGACCTGTATAACGAAAAGGACCGTCTCGGGGAAAAGGTCAATGAATTGTTAATTCCCTGCTCCAGCTCCAAAGACAATCAATGTGAATGTCATGCTGGGTTTGATCAAGCCCGCAGGCGGAGTGCATCACCTCTCTGAACGAGCCAGAGTTGGACTCGTGGGAAGAGGACACGGCGTTGTAGCCTACCACATTAACACGTCAATTTTTTTTGTTTTTTCGCTTCGCCCCCGTGCCAAGATCGTCTCCAGAACGGGGAGAACCGAGCCTCTTTGATCCATCGTGGCCCAATTGTTTCAAGCGTATTTTCACGATGTCTGAGAATACCAGTGACAAATGTATAACAGCTGGGTTAGGGCGAATTCAAAGGATGGGTCTCTTGCGAATTGCGCTGTATCGGTGTGTGTAGTGTTGTGAAAGATGGAAGGGGGCTTCTTGCGGTGCGGCGGTCTAGCAACGCAGTTAATGAAAGAAGTCGGACAGCCAGAAGGGGAAAAGCTTGTAGAATAAGTGATACGTGACTATGAGAGGTATTTTATCTCAAAACTAATAGAGCTGGCCTGACCATCCTGACCATCCGGGTCGCCGACTATCTATCACCGCCAGTCCGACACATCATCATAGAACTCTTTAATCAGGATTTAGATCCAATCTTCCATCCTCTCAGTGTCAGGGGACCTTTAGCCCGAATACTCGGTCCCTTCCACATGAGGAGACCGATGCACACCGGAAACAACACGGCAGGGAGAAGTGCGTAGACCAGGTAGGCTACCTTGGGGCCATACGGCTTTGCGATCCACATCGGATTGTAAAACGGGGGATGGTAGCACATCAGGTTGAAGAAGAACTGGAAGACGACCGAGACCTCGCCAGCCTGGGCCGGATAGCAGTCCGTCATGTAGGTCAAGGCCACAGTGACGACGACTTCCTGACCAAAGACAAAGAAGACAATACCCAACAGGGCTGGGGCCCAGTGCGTTCCGTACTCAAGCTCGAATCCGTAGAGGATAAGTCCAACCTGTCACCAAGGTCAACAAAGATGCTTCACACCAAGAAGTAGAGCCAAAGAAACGAGCCCATATTCGCGCACAGCGTACTCACCGAGATAGTGAGAAGACCAGTGAGGGATAATTTCAGCAACCTTTCAGGGCGCCACTTCTCCTCCTTGCGCAACGAACGCTTCGCAATGAAATCACAAAGCGGGCCGCTGACGAGCTCGCCCAGGGCAGCGCCGATAAAGCCGGAGAAGAAGACGTAGCCGACCTGGGCTTCGTTGAATTTGTAGCGGCTAGCCTTGCCAAAGTTCAGCGCGAAGCCTGCCGTATTGGCAACTTCAGTCATGACCGCGACCGACACCCAAAAGCACGGCAGCAGAACTGCGGGGTAGGCGAACATCAAGTACGGTCGGGCGAAGGTCTTGGCCCACGACTCCCCGGATGGGTTTGTAGGCGTGCGAAATCCGAGCCGGCGGGCGAGGGTTTTCTTCTCCGCGGCCGTCTCTTTCGCAGCGACTTCTCTCTCGTAGATGGTCTCCGGGACTTGGGCCAGGGTTAGCTCGGCGATCATAACTCAGGCGAGGTTAATTTGTACTCACCAAAAAATAACTGTAGGAAAAACTCCAAGGCATAGGTTATGGCAGTGATATACATGGCCCAGCGCCAGCCCAGACTTGCATTGTACTGGATCGACCCGCCACCGACACCACCTGCAAGCCTTATCAGCAACTCAACTTGTGCAATCCGAAATGTCATGCTCGAGTTCATGGCTAGTTTTGTGACTTACCGACATACGGAGCGACAACCATGAGCAGAGCGTTGAGGCCCATGCGCGAGCCCTTCTCGTGCTGGAAGAACATATCCGAAATAGCCGCCGCAGCGATGGCGAGTCCGACAGGACCTCCAAATCCCATGACCATACGACAGGCCAGGGCCTGCGCAAACGTGTGCGAGTTGGCTACTCCGATGGCGCCGGCCATGGAGATGATGGGGCCGACGAGAAGGACCGGTCGTCGTCCGATACGACGGCTCAAGGGGATCCAGAATAGCGGCGCCAGGGCACTCAAGATGGTAGGCGCGGAGCCGATGTAGGTAGCTGTAGAGTTTTTGACGTGGAACTCCTTGGCGAGAGTGAGCGCTGCTGGCGACTGGATTGATTGGTATGTCAGGACAGCTCCCCACGGTCAGTTGGGAGAGGATTTAGGATGGACCCACGATCATTGTATTTGAATACTTGACGAATAACCCATCTAGAGCAAGCGCGACGAGGGCGAGGTGCTTTCGAGTTGTAGACCAATTCTACAATGTCAATGCCATATCAGCCATTTATTCATCTGTGATTTCAAGGGGATTGATTGAATGCGTACGAGGGGGTCCTCAGGGTCGTCACTTGGCTGGGGGACTAGGATGATCCCATCTTTGTTGGTCTTCAAGGAGACGTGGTCCTCCTTTCCGGAGTCTCCGTTGTCCGACGGCATGCGTTCAATGTCGACGTGCTTTTCGAGTATCACTGTGGAATCCATTCTGCCCTGGTCTTCTCGAGACAAGGCGTGAGAGTGAGTGAGCTACCAAGTATCGATGGTCAATTTCGAGCCAAATAGCGGTCCAATTGCGACTGGGGTTTGCTCTCAGGTTTATATCTCTACAATTGGTTGGTGCGACATGGTGTTTTCATCCATCACAGCCTTATCTTCCATGGTACCGGGTGCTGGACAAGTAGAAAGATCAATACTAGCTAGCTACCGACGTAGATAAAGCTAGCTCTGTGCTACTTGTATGAAGCCTCCCATAGTAAAACGCGGGTTGCCTGACAAGCCGTAACGTCTTCGTCTTCCCTCCCAGGGATGCGTGTGGTCGAAGGATCATTAATTTACCATATTTCCGGTAATTCCCATTGCGCCAACCTTAGCGTACCTTAGCTTATTGGGTACCGGTACTGCGGTGTCACACCGCTGCTATCTAATGCTGGGGCAGTCCATTCCAGACTCGGTTAGGGTCAGATAGGCTTATCATGCCCCGTGTTTCCGGTTATCGCGGGTTGCGTGTCATCCCGCGATTTAGCTATGATCATCCGCATTTGTCCATGTCTCAACCGCTCAGTCAATGCTATCATGAACCATCATGATCCACGACTGTCAGCACAATAGTGTGTGTGTGTGTGTGTGTGCAACTCACCGGATCAATCAGACGGCATGAACAAAGACGATGCTCGCTGTCTCAGCTCCGGCATCGAAAATGAGGACCAGAAGCCGCCGAGTGCCGCCTGATTTGAGGCAACGGACCGAGCATTCCTGCGATAGATGCAAGACTCGCAAACATAAATGCATCCGATTGCCGGATCATCCAACGTGTCAGCACTGTCGCAAGTACGGCTACGAGTGCCTGGTCACCAAGCCGCGAAAACATCGCCAAGGGAAACATGACGGACACGCGGCTAGGGTGGCCATCTTGGAAAGTCTCGTCAAGGGATTCATTCCCGAAGCCGACGTGTCGAACCTCGAAGAGATGCAGAGCGTGGGCCGCTCTCTCGGCATCCCATTGCCAACAGAACATGCATCAGATAATGCTGTTGCGCACAGAGACGTACAGAGTGGTGAAGAAGAGCAGCTGGTGCACGATTTACAGGGGCAGACCCAGTATATTGGCCCGGCCAGCTCGTTTCGCTTCCACAACACACTTCGTGCGCTTGTTGGTAGTCCGGACGGGTGCCACTTCGAACCCATCCTGCTTCTCGGCCGGAATCCAGCACCCAAAGAAGGGCTCAAGACACCAAACATTGACATAGCTACAAGCGCCTCCTCTTCTGGCGGTGTGGAGTCGGGACCGGCACGATCATTGCAAGCTTACAGCTCATCGACATCACTACTCGTTCGCACCTTTTTCGAGAATATCAACGTTGACTTTCCTGTCCTGGATGAGGCTACGTTCTTGGAGCAACTGGATCAATTCCACCGCTCGCCAGCTGGAGTGGACCGAGGCTGGCTGTGCATCTTCTTGTCCGTCCTGATCCTGGCCCGTCGGTTGTGCACCGCCCCTGTCGCAGAGGAACAAGAGGAGGTCTGGTGGTCTCGGCTCGAGCCCCTCCTTGCCAAGGCCATGTTCACTACAAGTCTCGGGTCAATCCAGGCACTGATGCTGGCCGCTCTCCATCTCCACAACACGGGCTCCCGCGACACGTGCTGGACGCTTACGGGCGCCGCCGTCAGAATCGGCTACGCAATCGGCTTGCATCTCGAGACGTGTGACGTCACCTGCACCCCTCGGGGCCGGACAATGCGCAAGAGGGTCTGGTGGACTTTATATCATTTCGAGCAGCTGCAGGTCTCGTCGCACGACAGGCCCAGCGCCATCGACAACCCCAAGTATATCTCCGAGGCCACCATCCCGCGGGACTCCATACTGAACGCGGGAGCGTCCACGCCCCCCGACTATACCGTACAGTCGAGCAGGCTAGTTCGCATACTAGGGGCAGCATGTCGGTCCCTGCCGGATCTCGCCAAAGACGGGCACGCGGGGCCACTGTCTCCAGTTGCCGCCTTAACCAGGGAGCTCTCGCGTTGGCGAGCGGCTTTGGGGCAGCACCTCGGCGTCGACTTGATTGATTCCATGCCGTCGTCGTTTCAACGGTCACTCATACTGCTCCATGTCCAGTATCACTACACCATGTCTCTTATCACCCGGCATGCACTTCTCTTGCGTTTCGAGGGCTTGTCTAGGGATAACGACAACAACAAGAACAACAGCAACAACAGCAAGCGTAACGATAACCACCGCAACACCACAGTCCCTGACTCCATACTATCCATGTCAGACCTATGCGTCGAGTCCGGCCGAGCTGCCTGCCGCCTGCTCCTCAAGCTAGATTCCACCGCTAAATTCAACGCCGTGACCTGGTGGGACGTCTACTACCTCTACTCGTCAGCCCTAGTCATGGTTCTCAGCCTCCTATGCGACGTCCGCGAGCACAAGACGACCCACGCGGCGGAAACGAGACTTCTCCTCCGCCAATGCACGACCCTGTCCAGACGGTGCCTGGCAACGGGCCGCCCTCCGGGTACCATGCAGCGGTGGCTGAACATCCTCATCGAGCTGGACTCGCTGACCTCGGATTTTGCAAATCGGCGGGGCGCTAATGATCGGGATGCTTCTTCTACCACGCTTTCGGATGATCTGATGCGCAGCGATAACGTCGAGTGTGGCGAGCCGCCGTTGACGGATCCGGACGATTTACTTGATCTTGTGTTGGGACTGGGATCGCTACGTAACTCGTCTACCTTGGGACACCACGAGATGCTCGGTATCTGGGGGCCGGGGTCTGGCGATGGGACGTCTTCTCAGGTCGGAGATGGTGTTGGCTTGACGTCGGTGCCTTGGCAGACGACTCACTGGGAGGGGATTGGGGATATGCTCCTGAATCCGGACATCTTCCGAGATTGGTGATGTGTCTGGGATAAGGTTACTGTTAAGCTATGCAGCAGTATCCTCGTGTCTCTACATTGAATTACCGGCCTGTCGGCAAAGACTGACGGCACATGGCTGCCAATTTGTCATTCACCCAGAGAGTCATTTGTCGTAGACCAGGGGCCAAGGGAACATAGAGATGGGTGTGGCGGGATTGGAAAGCACGTCAACGTCCCGATTGCCCTGTCGTCGTCGAGGCTCTTCTTTGCCCTTTGTTACAGTTGGATATACTTCAAAGCCAGCCGCGTGACATCATTGATGGATTCCCGAAACCTGGCAGACGCCTTGCAAGGACGGTGAAGTCATCGGGATGCGTCGGAGCGCCGAAGTGCCTTCGTTCGGTCGTTTGCGTGTGCGCCCATGGTCAAAATAGGCAGCATCTCGCACTTTTTGCCGCTCGAAAACATTGCTGAGATGGACTGCCAAGCCGGAAGCGTATAAAAACAAACCTGAGCCGCCTTCTTTTTTCGTGTGTGAGCATTCACGAAGCCACACTCTGCTTAACCCTACATGTTCACTACAGGGGGTGACGTCACCTGTGAGACGCTTGAATCTCAATGAGGCCATAGCGCACACGCTTCAGCCATGAGCAGCTATGACAATGGAGGTTCCCAAACTCTTTCCAACAACCTGCTGGCTCAGAGACTCAGCATCTATCATGTCAGAAAATACCTCGAACAAATCCTACCACTACGACTGGCCCCCTGAAGAGGACGGTGTCGAGAGCATCTCTCATTCCTAGACTTCGGACTGGGTAAGCCCACTTAACTCCAAGCCTTGCCGGAGGTGTCATGTGCTGATTTGTTGTCCTGTCTGCCTTTTAGCCTCTTGGACAGGTCACACGACAAAGAAGCCTCTGGGCTGCACCCCGAGTTCCTACCAACCCCCCGAGGTCAGGATCCATCACATGTCTCGAGTCGAGGTCGGCACGGCTTGGAGTATGGAATCCGACATTTGGGCTGTCGCTTGTCTGGTAGTCATCCCCCGGCCCCAGAACGTAGCTTGAGAAGAAATGCTAATTGCGTTATTACGTGTGACAGATCTCACAAATTCACAACAATATCCTCATAGACGAAACGAGTGGGCCGTCCAAAGCACTCTTCGCCTGCTGTCAGCTCGGCGGAGAACCCCCGGCGAAGTGGTTCAAGCACTGGGATCTGGAGAAGACCCGCACGCTCTTTGCAGAGTGTGGCTCTCCCCTGCCGAGCACTTGGAGCGAAGAGGATGCCTGGGCGGCGGTGGACATCGCTGGTGTTGATAACCTCGACAAATTCGTCGATCTCTTACGCAACATGATCAGAACGAATCCCGAAGAATGCACGCCGCTTCGGGATTTAGTGGACCAACCGTACTTTGACAGGGATTGCAGAGCACAGGGTTACCTGACACTGCCGCAAGACTGAGTTCGAGGCTGTGTTGGCCACAGGGAGCAGGAGAACGGAATGCCGCTTTACCATGTTAGCTAGACGTTTGAGAAGCCAGTCGTTTGAGGCAGCAGCAGTCGCCACGTGCAAAGGTTGGGATACTCAATCCATGTCAGCGGGGAGTCTTTTGAGCATCTTAGGAAGATATTTCGGCGCAGGACCCGTCATCAGGGTTGGGACTACGTGGAACGAGATGGTAAGCGCAGAAGCCAGACAGTAGCGTGCCCATGTCCCCGGGTCAACAGTAAGAGCACAATCGAGGTGAGTCATGGTGCATGTGCTGGATCAACTTGGGTGCCGCTTGTTTGTTCTTGTAAGTTCAGCGCTCGGAATACAGCCTGCGCCAGATATAGGGCATTTCTGTCACATCAGAAGCTCTTCACCGGTAGAGGCAGAGTGGAGGACACCCGATGACCAGGCACGGCATCAGAAAATAATGATTCTGTGACAGACTGTGGAGGGAGACGGAGACTGGAGAATCACAGGTGCGCGCACATAGAGGTGCTCCTTTGTTTTTTGCTCGAGGTACTGAGGGGGGGACTTAGACCATGGGAAGTGCCATAAGGGGATAGCAGCGACGATCACTGTCGATGTACATCCTGTGGTCTTTGCTGAGGAACGAGATACAAGGCACCTAACAGCACATGTCTAGGTACATGAGCACTCTTACGAGTACATAACAGTGGTGTGCCCCCGACACTAGAACTAGGAGATAGTGCAGTTAATCAAGCATTGTTCCACCCTTCTCAACAGTCTTGACCCGCCAGGCATCTCTCGTGCTCCAAAGCCACAAGATAGCGTCCGGTTTACACCGTGACACAGAGGTATGGTCTTGCGGTCAGTGAAAATCTGACACATGAAGTGAACAGGTGAGTTTCTTCTAGGGCGGCTGCCCGTACGGCTTGGGCTGAGGACAGGATTTGGATGTGGACTAAATCATGGAATAAGGGTGACCGCCCTGAACCAGAAGGCAAATGAAGGGCTTGAGTACAGCGGTCTGACGCCATCCAGACACCCAGAAAAAGCACGACCCATTGTTGAGAGAACTCTGTGTAATTGTGAATTGATAATACGCTGGGGACAGTGATTGAGAACTCGGGAGCGACCATTATTCCAAAGGACCGACGGACTCTCCACTGGTTCTCTCGCCCGCAGACAGACAGGGACGAGTGGCCAGGAGCAATGTGTTGCTTGCCATGTGCTGCTCAAAGGGCACCTCTAGGGACGGTATGGACCTCTCTTTTGGATGAGGACGCCGGTGTCAACGCGGAGGAAAGACCATCACCACTGAAGGCAAGGTTTAGCGTTCCGAATTGCTGAGGAACGAGAAGCAAGGCACCTAACAGCATATGTCTAGGTACATGAGCACTCCTACGAGTGTTTAATACAACCGGTTGACGGTCCCTGATCAATGAGGTCCAGCCATACCTCCGTCGGGACGGGTCCTTCAAGAGTGCCATACTCGTCGTAATAGAGTCGTATCCTTTTCCCCCTTTTCGGTACAGACACCAACCATGGCTTCCCAAGCCTTCTTCTGTCGCTTGATTTTCTCAATCATTTGTCTGTGCTTTTCGTCGTTGCGGGGCCTCGTCCTTGGAGACACGATCTTTCCCGTCGGGGGAGCCAGACCCTGCAATTTTGCGCCAAGCTGCATCACGGCGTGATTGGAGACGAGATTGTCGAGTTTCTTGGCTGCTAGTTCGGCTATCTTCTGGCGCTCGGCCTGCACAGCGGCCAGCTTCTGCTGCCGATTGGAGCGCAACTTTTCCCCAAGCCGAAGGGTCTCGTCCTTCTGGATCAGCCGGGAGGGGTTCGCTTTGGATGGGAAGAAATATTCCTTGATCACGGCTTTAATTATCTCTTGCATTATGGGGACCAGGTGTTGGAGATGTTGGGGTGTGACATGCGCGAGATCATTGAGGTCTCGCAGGAGAATAGCGCCGAGCTTGTCGAATTCCTCCGTCTCGATGAGATGGATAGCTGACGTGTGCACAAGTGAGTTACGGTCGGCGTAAAGCCCAATTGTTTCAATCATTTTGTCCGGATTCTGCGAGGACGCAGAACACGCGTGCCGGACCGCAAGTATCGTCTTGACGTCGTTCTCGGTGACGGCGGGGTCCCGCACTAAAAACTGTTTGTATGCTGCTTGTTCCTCGGTCAAGTGCTGATTGATGTCTGTCCATCGGTTCTACCAACCTTGCATCTCCTCGTAGTACTGGGTTTGGAACTCCTTTGCGGAAGTCTTTAGCTTGTCGCACGCGTCTTTGAAGTAGTCGCCGTATCGAGCGGCGAACTCGTATCGGCGGAGCATGCAAAGCCTGTCCAACCAGGCTCCATCGACCGACCATCCGGGATTCGTGAGTTTGCCTTTGGTGTAAAGGTCTTGCTCGCAGAGCATGATATTTAAGATCAACTCCTTGGGCGGGACGTCGGTCTGTAGGGCATCTTTGGCTGCCTGCTTGTAGATGGTCAGGCAATGCTGGGTGAGAGGGGAGACCTTGCGATTCTTGTGTCCGAGTGCTCGGTCGGCGTATGCCAAGGACATAACCAAACGGTCCTTGTATACGCAGACGGCTCCGGTTCGGGGGCCAGAGGCTTTGGGGCCTCTTCCTGGTACGAATCTCCCAGAATCTTGCGCGTATTCGATCTTTGTAGAGCCATGGCGATGATAGAGACCGGATACGATGGACGAACAGGGCTGAACTGATGACGGTGCTTGATGAGATTTTGTTGCTGTGTTAGGTTGTTGCGATGTCGAGTAACACAGGAGACTGGAGGCACGAGCGATAGTTGCAAGATGGCGGCTAAAGGTGCGGGTCAGTAGAGGTTTAAATATTCAAGAAAGATGTCCGTAATAAATTTACTTTCACTTGATGCTTCGCTTGTCAGTTTATCAGGTTCAGAAGGCACTGAGAAACCTTAAATGCGCGGGTGGTGACTTCAAAGGTTGCAGTGGCGATCGTCCGATGATCTGGTGTGTTTTGCTGTAGACTTGTGCACTTGTACCATGCACAATTCCGGCATTGCATTACGATGCCGACCAAACCAGGTGTGTGCTACTACTCCTACAAGTTGTGCTTGACGATTGAATCTTGCTTACTAAGCGAATGCCGGGCTACCAGGCAGTTCATGATGTCGCAAAAGCAGACACCCAAGCACCAGACGCCGCACGCTAAATTACGACCCAGTAGTCGGACTTCCATTGCGTTCGTTTGGCACTTTGATGTCGCGATATTCGGCATCATTACTTGTTGCTGTGCAGTAGACGAGATAACGAGCACCAACCGCATTCCACCCAGATCACCGCAATCTTTGCCGCCGAGGACACATCCTGCGCCACAGGACGAGACATACCTGCATCATCAAGTCTCAACACACCCGATGATCGACCATGCACAACCTCCAGTACCCTGGACTATCTCCCCATCCTGCCTGCGGCTGGATTTCGTCTTCAGCCGTTTGCACGTGGAGCATGGGATGCAACCGATGCCTATCTTATTTAGCATGTCGATGCAAGGTCGCAGCGTGCTGGAGTACTTCCTTACGGGTAAGTCCTCTGCTTCGCATCTCTTGATTTTGAGTTGAACGGTATTATAGTCTAGAGTCTAACTCTGTGATGCACCTCAACCTCGCCATCGTCACCGATGTCACGATGCCCTTGGCCACGATAACCACATTTCTTCAGCCCCATACGATTACACAGCTGGCCAAGCCTGCCATCTGGGCGAACCTCGATCATCAACTGTACCTTTCAAGCAGACGCGGCGGCGTGTTTTCAGGCGCTTGGGTCCGGGTTGAGGATGGCTGCAAAGCACCGAAGAGGGGTTCAATGATCATCTACTGCGCAAGTCGAGAGAGGGACAAGGGCCATGGTTTCGAGTGTTTGGAAGGGTGGAACAATGCTTGGTTGACTGCACTTGTCTATCTACCAGTTCTGTGTCGGGAGCACATCACTGTTTTGTACTCGTAGGGGAGAGTGCTCATGTACAGACCTGGACATGTACTGTTATGTCCCTCGCATCTCCTTCCTCAGCATCGAGAACGATGGTAGTTGAACATAGACATGTTCGTGCGCACTGTGTGATCTCGCTGTCAGTGCCTAGCCCAAACTACCTTACTTTAGCTGTGAGCTTCGAGTCACAAACCACATTGTCACGAAGTCATTGCATTTGCAGTCAGCCAATGGCAAACAACGTGTGACCCCCACACCCGTTGCATGTTGTCAGTATTTAAGGTTCATGCGCAAGATCTTAGTGTGGGGCGATTTCCCCTTTCGGACACCAACCGAGAACTTCTCAAAGTTGATTCGACGAGGCAACAAAAGCTTAATTACTGAAGCTATGAAAAGGTACTGCCAGTTCGAGTGCCATGCCAGTGGCGCAACGCATGTCGAATTAGAAAGTGAGGTCGATGTCTGAGCATAAGACAGTGCTGCTTGCATGCACTTCAGAATGTATCTCTATGACAGACTTCATAGATGTAAGGTTTGGCAGCATGTCTAACGTTTTCTAACCAGAGTATCTGGAGATCCGGGAGAGTGATCTTCAGTTGGTTCAACAATGAAGACCCACTCCACCAAAAAAGAAGATCGCAGCGATACCTTATACCGGGCTTGAATCACGCAGGGTAAGGTTTGGAAGCCAAGACCAAGGTTTCGGTAGCTAGATTCCAGGTAATTAAGGTGCATCCTTGCCGGCATACATAATCTGGGTCTTGTACATGTTAGGTGACCGGTATAAAACCTGCACCAGGCCCCCTTGACTGCTTCTTCCTGTCTCTCCCATTTCACTCCCGACTTATAACAGACACGAACCAGCTCGCAAGCAAACCAACTGCGGTAAAATCACGATTTTGACACCACCAGATAAACCTGCATCATGGCGCTCAACACAATGCTGCGCATTATTTTCATCGTCATCGCCGTTTGTCTCTCTTTGACAACGGCTGCTCCTCTTTTGGGTCGAGGGAATCTTCCAGCGCCCAGTCCTAATTCGATCATGGCCCACTTGGAGGGTCTTCCTCCCTGCTACGTAAGTTCAACTCCAGCCAGGTCACTTTCCAGTGTTCTTGATGCTGACTGCAACCAGGCCAAATGCCAGATTTCCGAGATGCACTTCGACATATTCAAGCCCATGAGCGAGCCCATCGGTCGGTGGTGCCATCTATCTGACTACTGGGCCAAGTACCATTTCGTTCCGTGTGTCAAGGCAAACTGCAAAGTTGACTCGTTCGAGTACAAAAGTACGTACCATGTTGGCAACCCAGCTTAAGGTAATCACTTTGAGAGAACATGCTGACATAATACCTCATAGCTTCGGGTGTATGGCTGGGGACATACTGCACATTGAAGAACGGTCCGGGAGGCTGATTCACATCTTGGTTTGTGCTACTCTGGAGTTGCTTGGGGATGGTGGCAGAATGTCTGCTGGGCATCAACGGGTGCTTTTAAGTGACTTCGCGGTTGTACTCGTTCAATTAATCAAATGCCGTCCACGCGTGGCCCAGCCATCGGAGTGAAGGAGCGTGTGACGCCGTGAACCAAGTCCATACTAAATGGAGGCTGTGATGCCGCCCAAATGTCATTGCCATGTATCAATGGATACTGCGTACTTACCCTGATGTCATGGTGATGACAGCAGCGTGTTCCGTACCTTCCCTTTCTGATGTTGTTGAGACTCTCTGCCGGCGATTTTGGCGCACCTTCCCTCGAAGCACCTCTCACCTTCTCTCTGCCAGAAACGAATTTAAGGTACACCAGGCAGCAGTCGACCCACTCCTCAGTTGCCCAAAAACAATCTTCTCGCTCTGGCAGTCTTCTTCTCTTCTTTTCTTTTTTTTCCCTTCGCGCAATCGACGGTTTTCTGATTGAGCATCACGACTTTCTTTATTTTCGAAGTCTATTGGGAGGTCCTGAGTGACTCCCGTGCAGAACGAGTTCCGACTACGTTTATTTCTGTTGTTTCTCGATTTCTCCAAGCTCTCTCCGCCCTCCTCACCCTCCTCACCCTCTCCCGCCGCAACCATGCCTGTCTTTGGTCCGGCTCACAGGCCCGGCGAGGCTTTCGGGGCCCGCATCCCGTGGCTGCTCCTCGCTTTCCTCGTCATCACGACGTATTCGGTGATGTACGAGTACGCCCTTTCTTTGGTCATCGGTGCTGGTGGCAGGGAGGAGGTCATCGACGTCGACGTCAATCTGGTCGCTTCCCGCGTGTTCGGTTCTTTGGTTCTCGTCGTTTCCCTCTTCGCCAAGCTCTCCTGGTCTGGCGCCTGGTTCTTCATGATCTGGAAGACCCACTTCGCTCGGTACCGGAGTCCTGTCGTCCTGCCGAAGAGGATCATGCAGAGCGACCCCGGCGAGCTGGTGCGGGTTGTGCGGCTCGGAAACCCCGCCAGCAACGCCAGGTTTCGCCGTTGTGATAAGCCGGGGTGCGACAACTCGGTTGGTTACGGAGACCGGACCTACCACTGCACCAAGTTGGACCGGCACTACCCTCTCTACGACCACTACTGCTACTGGCTGTGGGTTGCGGTGTACCTGGACACCTACAAGCCCTACCTTTGCCTCTGCTTCTGGATCGTCGTCGACGGATTTGTTTGTCTTGTGGCCTCTGTTTACGCCGCCACCAAGGCGCGGAGTGGTCTCGCGGCCCTTCACACCGTCGTCGCAATCTTCTCCGGCATCATCGCTCTGTGGCTCTCGTCGACCGTCGGGTACAGCCAGTTCCGAGATTTGGCCTTCCGGAACATGTCAGCACCAGAATGGTATCCGACCGCGTGGCACATGGTCCGGACCAAGGACTCCAGCCGGGGTCAGTCAGTCCAGTTTGTCACCCTGTCTCGGACGCAGGAAGACGAGAAGAAGGGCATCAACTGGAACCCGTGGTCGCTTTCGCCTTGGGAGAACTTTCGGGAGTGCATTGGGGAAAGGGCGTGGACATGGCCCTTCTTCTGGATGCAGCCAAAGCGGGTCGCGTTGTACGGCAGATGGCCGGGAGGCCAGTCTGACCTACCTCTGGGAGAGCTCTGGCGCCGCTTTGAACGAGAGCCTTTCGAAAGTGACGCCAAGTGGACCGATTTCCGGCCGATGCCGGCTATCGCCGGTCAGCGTCGTGACCGTCGTGCGATAGTGCGCTCGTCGGGATTCGAGGCGGCCAACATGGCCTGAGTGCGCCCTCCTTTCCGACCTTTCGACCCTTTCACCTTGCCGTCCCCGTGTTGAATTGGACAAATCACGTTAAAACTCGTGTTGAAGCAGACAAATCACGATAAAATAACGACCATCATGTTTGGCATAAGGACCTGAGAGCTCACGGGCTGTGTTGCCCTTCTGGGCAACGCATGGGCAGGAAGGTCTTGGAAATCCAGCAGCACTGTGGCAGTGGTCGGCGAGTCTTCGTGACCCGCGAGGACGAGCCTGAAGCTCCCAGTGTTTGCTGGTCCCGACCAGGTGGCCGGGCGGGGGGATGGGGGGCTTGTTCCTTCACCTCCTGCTCGGTTCCATTACCTGGTCGTCTCAAAGCCCACTACGACAGATCAAGACCACCACACACAACCTCATAATTGATCTCGTCAACGCCCATCCATTTTGCGGGCCAGTGGCAACGTTTGTGCCTCACATCCTCAACGAGCACACACGACATGAATCACATGATGGACTTAGGCGACATAATGGAGGCATTCACTGGAAAGTTGCGCCACACCAAGCGGCAAGCACACCTCCACCAATCGATCACATCAACCACAGGTCGGCAGCTCGCATGAGACCAGTAAGCCAGCAGCTCTTTCTGGTGCGATCCGGCCCAACAAACCACGGCAGCGTGAAACACCACGGCAGAGCACATCATTCCAACACTCTCCATCGCCGACTCCCAACCTACTTTATCTCGCGCCTCTACACCTCTTTCAAGACTGACGAGTTGAGCGACTCAACTCAAACCATTTCTACTGGCAACCGACGGAGCCATATCAGACCTCTCTTTGGCTCACTGCCCTTTTGGCGGCTGCTTCCATGGTGCTCACAGGATGGCTACCAGCTTCTCCCTTCTGTCATTCCGCCGGGCATACCGACGCAAGGAACCCATCTCCATCCAACTCCAACTCATACCACTGCTGCGTGCCACCAAACTGGCAGCTTCGGAGTCAACAATGCCACCAATACCTCCTGTGCACAGGGTCTTTCTTGACCTGGAGGACCCATGTCAACTACAGCTTCTTGGTAACGCGATACCATACCGGGCTTGTGAACATACCAGCTACCAATCTCCTCCGCATTCCAGTCTATCTTGTGTCCACTCTCCAACTTGCTCCGACTGCGTTATCCTCCGACCTTCTTGATATATCGGAGTTGAGTCCACACCGAGACCAAGTCGATCATACTTTTGTCATACCAACGACAATCACAACACCACCAACTCTCCCGCCATCACTCATCTTGCTGAGCTTGACTCGACCGGCCATCTTGTCCTTTGTTCTCCCACTCAATGTCCCAGAGGATGCCGGGGCTGCCCCTTTTCTTTATGTGCTGCGGAAGGTCGCCTCAGCCAAAAACGTTTTCAAAATGCCAGGATGCAAAAACCTGCTGTGGAGAGTGGAGACACCCAGTGATTCCTCCGCTGCTTTTCCTTAGCTCTCTCAGACCTCTTGGAAAAAGGCAGCTCTCTCGACGCCTTCGACAGGATTGAACCTCCCATCGCCGCCTACAATAGCCGAAGACGATGGTGACTTGTCTCCCCACTGGCAAGCCATGACAGCCACACTACTTCCCACAAAAATGGCCTCTCATCCGGGAACTTCATCAATGACTGCTACGATCATCAGTGCAGACTCTCGAGGTCCCAGGGGTCCAAGGGAAAATGCTTGGCCATGAGTCGCACTGGTCTCTTGTTTCCGTCTGTTGTTTCCGAAAGAGGCACTTAAACACAACCCATTGCAGACGGTGCTAGGGCTTCTCGCAATCTGAGACCCTCGCAAGAGTTGTGTGGCACTTCACACATCTGGAGGTCGCTCGAAAACATCAGACATCTCCAGCGTTCCACCCCCTTCGACCGTTGGTCACCCAGCTGATGCTGACTCAAACAGCACGACTAACTCGACATATTTTGGCTTATTATAACCTTGAGATGGGTAGAAATAAAGCATTCTCCGTCTACGCTACGTGCGATTGGCAAGTTTGATCTTCTTCTGACACTGGTGAAGTCGAACACCGAGCCCTGGCTGGCAATCAGATGGCGCCATCCAGCAAAGAGGTTCACTTTTTGTTCCTGTTTCACCTCAACACACGATGCTCATCGGAATCACATTCCAATTCCAAGCCTATTTCATTACTGGCTACCGCCTTCGAGAAACTGCAGCTTCGAGACAAAGCACGAGGTTCAGGGAACCTGACAATGTGCAACTGCACAATGCTGCTTGCAAGCCGACACAGGTGGATCCGATTGTTCGGTTTTCTGTTCAGTCTTCCAACGGACGTTTTCAACATCAAGTGGTTGAACAAAAGCAAACGAGTCACGATGAAGCAGGCTTATCACTGTCGCCTGTCCGAAACCGGAAGAGAGGGCCAGTCCGCCACCCTATCCGACTGGGGCGCCAACTGCCAAACGATCTGGCACATCTACCATTTCCGCCACTTATGCTGGTTCAGGGACACGAGTTGCGATATCTCAAGTTCAGACATGGCTGCAAACCGCAACTTAACACAAATCCGCCAAGAAAATCATGCACGGTGACTTCCCATTCTCTTGCCGGGTAACTCGAGCCCGAGGCACAGGAAGAGAGACGGGCTTCTGCCTACGACTCCCAGCAGCTTACAGCATCAGATGTCTATTCTCAATTGACATTTAAGCACCGCTGAGAAGCACGACAGTCTCTGGTGGATGAGACACAAGAGACCCTCCACACGGGGAACCTGACCGCAGACGGCGACATCCACTGCCGCGGCAATTGTTCCAGGTTGTCCCGGGCCTTTACCCAGCCAATCGCAGTGGTCAACGTTGACGGTGTGGGCCTTGATAGGTGTCTCTCGGGGAACGAGGAATATGTGAAGTACGCACATTGCCTATGTCCTTCTAACTACTGACGCTTTGTGTTGCTCACGGCTTCCAGGCGGAAGACCGCAGTTGGCCCGACGCGGGTGGCGCTCAACATCTCTGGCTTCATTCACGGCGCTTTAGTGTTGCAGAAGTACGTGGAGGAGGTGAGGTGACTTGGTACGAGGGTGCAGTTTTGATCTAGGTGTTGGAAGTGCAGGACCTCCATGTTCTCACGTATGTGGTGGTCCATTGAGAACGTGTGCAGATGGATACAGTAGGAGCGCAGGGGCCTGGAGGACGTGGAAGCATAAGATGGAGGGACTCTCGCGCATGTACTATATTAGGCTTGCTCTTTACATACCACAATCAAGCTCATTCACCACAGGTCGTTGATGTTCTTTTACGCCCGTTTGACGGCGAAGTCAGGGCAGCTACGGAAGATGCGCTAGGCCTATTCTAGAAGTGACCAATACTCGGTTCCGAGCCCACGCAAGCTGTCTCGATTTAATGCCTGAATTCCTCTTATACCCTTCAATCCATCTTGAATTATTTGACCTGTCCTTTTCCAATTCTGGAGCCTGTCGGTTGAGGTACAGACCGCTCTCC